>UELV01102225.1:0-10625 GCA_900490015.1 Megastigmus stigmatizans
GCTGAGTCTGCTTGGGTAGGGAGCGTGTGCGGTGGGATACACGCGAAAGATACGGCAGCGCGAGCGGTGGGAGAGTCGCGCGGTGGGGACTCTCTCTCTCTCGGCTCGGCGCTCGGCCGTATGCTCGTGTGTATAAGTCGCGCTTGGTTGTGTGCGCGCGTCTGTGTGCCAACGCTTGGCGAGCGACTAGCAACGACGCGCTGTCGTTGCACCCAAATTGAGTTTGAGTACCTCACAAATTAAAATTTTGAATTTACACAACCTCGTGTTTTTAGAAATGCATAAGCTCTTGTTTGTGTTACTTAAAAATAATTTTTTTCTATGGTGAAGCGCTCGAGATGAACTGTTTAGCATTAGAAAATAATTAACCGATGATTTATTTACTCATTATGCAAATAAAAGTTGATCAAATTTTTTACTTTGGACTCTATGTCAAGTTACGTATTAATTTTTTAAATTTATTTTATTATTTTTATATGACTTTGCAGTGGAAGTGTAATATTTAATAATAACATGTTGCTCTAAATTTGATTCACAGATCATGGTCAATATGTAACATACAATCCCAATGAGCTATTCGACCGTTGTCACACTGTTAACCTTCTTGTATATTAAGATAAAATATTTATATGTATCTCTGCATATATTTAATATATATTTATCATCACTAAACATATATTTAATATAAATACACGAAAAAATATCGCTGGCTCCAAATCACTATAGCAAGATCAATACGAATTGTATAGAACAAATCGATAAAAAATCGAAACCTTTGATAATTAGCTTAAACTTTCATTTCAGAACGAGTTATCAGTATTGTTCATTCATAATTTTAAAAAGAAGTCGGAGCCAAACCAACTCCTCACTCGAACTGTACTTCACGGTATACATAAAGTTTACGTACTTCTTTTCGTTCCCAGCGATCTCAAAATGTTACCAAAAAATAATACTTTTAGTTACAAGGCCGTAAAGAATTATTTTACGTCTGAAATAATGATCACAGTATACGAGAATCGGCTTCATCGGTCCGAGTATCGCTCGTTCATACGAGACCGTGAAATCTTACGGTCGAGTGACAAACATTCTTTTTTGATATAGTCACGGTGGTCTTGAACGATAAAGAAAATGAAAAGATGAATACCGGGGAACTGGAAGTCGTAATAGGTTGCTTAAGCATTGTAGAACATGTGAAAAGTCAAATAAAAATAATCCCCTTACCCGTTTTTTTAGGTGCCACAAAAACTTTTTTTTTTGTAAAAGTAAAAAAAAAATTATTCATATTTTGAAAAATCACAGTTGATACCTGTATACACATAATAAATTCCGATATATCAACACGTAAACAAATAAAAAACAACATTATTAAGTTACATAACTGTATAAATATAAAAAAGTCATTTAAACTAATTTACAATAGAGCTCTAAAGATGTCGGCTATTATATTTGCATACTGCTTTCAACAAATTTTCGGAATATCTTACATTTGATTTATTAACTTTGTACTTGTTCCAAATTTTTTTGAAATCGGCATGAGCCGATTCAACAACTTGTTCTGAATAGAAGCCTAATCCCTTACTCTGTTTTTTGCAAAAATCCTCAATATGAAAATAAAACCGTGTGAACTTTTGGAGTAACATTTATGCCTAAATCTGCATAGCTGATTCGGAAAAGTGCTATATTATTACTGTAGGTAGCTTTCAAGTCATTAGAAAAGCAAGAATCAACGACATTTTTGAAATCTTCTAAGCATTTAACATATTTCATGCAAGGAAAGTTATTATTTGTTTCACAAAGTTCTCGCAGAATATCAACTTTATTGAGTAACGTTTTGCAAGGATTATCCGAAAATCCTGAATTTCCATACATAATTTCTCGGCTCACGTTACATTTTTTTGCCCACAATTCAGTAATGTTTTCAAATATCTTGTGCATATTTTCGAACAAATAGTTAACAACCCCAATTAATAAATGTAATTCGGGTGGTGGAATCAAATCGATTATCAATTGAACTCCACCGAATGAAATGATAGGTAAATGTGAACAATTATAAAATTTTTTAGAATTTTGTTTTTTTCCACCACTTTCTTTCCAAGTCTTGCAATTTGCAATGCAGCTTCCAAATGTTCTTAGTTCACCCACAGAATCTAGATTTTCTTTAGAAGCTGTACACCACGTGCATGGATAACTGCTACTGTGTGGCATTAAGCCAACTAAAATGTTTGTTAGTTTCAAGTCAGCTGCAATGGATGCTTGAACATTTGTCAACTGCAATAAGTCCCATAAGACAGATAAGTTTTCATGATTTTTTTCAGAAAATTCAGTTAAACCAATCAATAATAACTTATCAACTCCGGAGTCCTTGAACTCTTTTCCAATATTCTCAGCACTGTAAGCTCGTCGTTTAGAAATTTTCGTAGTCACTATCTGCACCTAATTTCAAATGAACTTTATCTACTTCACGACTTTTTTTTATATCATCAATAAGTTTCTGAACATCCTTCGAAGTATAACATATTCTTCGCAAACCGAGTGTTGACCTTTCTTAAATTTGGAGAATTGACATTTTCTTACATTGAAATGAGAATCAAGAGAATGATTTAAAAGTTGTAGTTTTTTTTTGGAAATTCGGTTCGATCAACTTCCTTTTCCTTGTTGCCATGCGAAGAGAACGAGAAATACCAAGAGTTACATTTGATGACAATCCAAAATCAGTGCTTATTTTTGCCATATCTTTAGCAGATATTAAATGTTCGTTTATTGGTTTCATTTGACGAAGAATGAAGACCGACAGTAACTGTGATTGGTTTTTTATTTTTCCTTAACAACTTTGTAGTACCTTTATTTTCCGAAACCTGATCATTAATTTTTTTCATGACAATATCAGCTGCAAGTTGTTCTTTATTTCTTTGACTCACAGAAATTTCCAAGCTTGTTTTCAGATTATCAACAAGTGTCTTTTTTGTACACACATGATTTTTACCTTTTATGATGATCGATAGACAATCTGCACACTTCTAGCTCACTGATTTCTGTTTAGCTTTGTTAGTTTTTCTTTTGAATTCGCTAGTCTTTTTTATGAAATTCAAGGCACTGCGATCACGAGCTACTGAACACAATTTGCACTCGCATAGTTTTCCAGATTTGAAGCGAGTTTTGTACTGTAAAAAATAATCTGAAGAATCAGGCTAAGTAATTGAAGATGTACTGTTCTTATTTTTGTATAACGTATTTTTGCAATTTCCACAAAGTGCTTTTGGTAAACGCTCATCGCCGTTTCTGTATACCAAATGGGTATTTATTAGCTTCTCCAAAGTACTCTTAATTTCAAACAAACTTTTTTCTTTTCTTTGCATAATAAACACAGTTTTAAACGATTTTCAGCGTGTGATATACAATGATCACTTTTTTGAGAGATGGTTTTCATTGTATTTATACAAGATTAATTTTTCGTTCATATTTGAATTAATACTTTACTGGACGAAGTTTCATCTTAGACTGAAACTAAAAATAAACAATGCAATCGAAGGTGAGGAAATAGTTTGAGGTTTACATTTTTTACTGGGAAATGTCGTATCATATCGAAAAAATAAACAACGCAAAAGATATTGGGAAAATAATTCGTTGCTTATGTTTTTTATAATTCGATTTATTTATTAACTAAATACATGCAAAATTATGTTCACTTTTTTATATTTATACAACTGTATGTAACTTAATAATGTTGTTTGTTGTTTTTGTTTACGTGTTGATATATCGGAATTTATCATGTGTATATAGGTATCAACTGTGATTTTTTAAAATATGAATAAATTTTTTTTGCATTTACAAAAAAAAAAAAAGATTTTTTGGCACCTAAAAATAACGGCTAAGGGGATTATTTTTATTTGATTTTTCACATGTTCTACAATGCTTAAGCACCCTACTACGACTTCCAGTACCCGGGTATTCATCTTTTCATTTTCGGAATCGTTCAAGACCACCGTGTAGTATATGTATATTTAAATTTTATGGACTGTTTGCGGGCCATAAAGGTCTTTACGTAAACATGTTCGTAAAGTAGTACTTTAATTTTTTTTTCTTAATTGCCTGTGTTTTCCTATTTTAGTATATCCACTTTAATGTCTCCCTATCTAGGATAGTTTCTGTTTTTTATTTCTTAATTCTTCGCGTGAACACATTTTTGGCTATTTTTTTCCGGCAACATATTGTTGTCCATTTTTCTTCGCTCAATGTATACTAACTGACTTTATTTTTAACTAAATTCTGTTCCAATATTATTTTCTAATCTTGACTAATATAATATGCCGCAATCTATTGTTTTGTATGACGCTATTACATAGTGAGAAAAGTCAATAATAAAAAAAGCCTCATAAAGTGGAAGTTATTTTTTAATACTCAAGTATTTTACATAAATTTTGTTAGTATTTCAATTTCTCATAATTTTTTAATGAAAAGTGCTAATACTCTTTCTAAAATAGAAATGAAAGCTTAAAATCTAATCTTTCGATTTTTTCCTTGCAACATTCTTGACCTTGCTATAATAGTACTAAGGCACGATTTATCGTTCAAATGGAAAATAGTGAAATCAAACATAAAAAAAACTGAAAAAAGAAGTTGTTTTAAAACGGAAGACTGAGAAGCAAGAAAGCGGCCCAACAAAGTGGATAATCGGGCTTCAGAGGAGCAGCTTGATAAAGCAACCGCAAATCAAAATGTAGCTCATCTTCAACTTCAACCTACGGCTCCTGCAAATGACGAGATTTTTCAACCTGCAAATAACGAGATGGCACCCGTAAACCAAGAGCTAGCTCAAGAATTAAATCAAGAAGTGCAACCTGAACACGACGATCCAAATCAAAATACTGTAAATGTTTATTATCATTTCTATTTCATAAATGTCCAATATTAATTATAAAGTTATCAGTCTTGTTTACTCAATCAATAAATATTTTTAATTGTAAAATAAGCTATAATTCACCACTAAAATGTCTAAAAATTGTTTTTATTTTTTAAGGGCTACGATTCTTACAGAACTGGAGTAGAGACAAGGAAATCCTTTATGAAAAATGTCGAAAAATATTAAAAAGCAATAACATGCTTAGACTGGTACGAGTAGTTATCCAAAGAGAGAATGAGAGACTACTAAAGAATATTCCTATTTATAGTAGACTTGAAAAATTTAAGTAAGTAACACTATTAAATTTATATGAGTTTTTTAATTAATGTTTTTCACTACTTTTTCATACTTTTTATATTTTTTGACAATGATAATTCTAGTCGTTAATCAATAATTACAATTAAAAAAATAATGAAAAAGAACCAAAGAAAAAACAAAAAAAAAACAAAAAAACAGAAAAACAGACACCAAAGAATGTGTTCTTCAAAAAGTACTGCGAAAAGAATTTTTTCGAGAAAGCTCTGTAATTTTGCGATGAAGTGATAAATATATTTTCCACGTCGATCACGCTTAATCCACCAAAAAATCTGTCGCATTGAAAGAAATTTCAAATAAAACGTAAGGTTTTTTCTCAATCTGTTCATTTCAATAAAGTTGTTTTATTAAGAGTAGTGCTAGAACAGTCGTTTCATTGTAAGCTCTGTTAATATGATAAACTTAAATGCATTTCTTTCTTCTAAATATTGCGATGGGAAAATGTTGATACATGGGTTTTATGTAAAGGTAAAGAAGTATATTTAATGATTTCTTCATCAACAATATACTCGAAACAGATGCCAATACCGTTAATTTTACGATAAATCATACTTTTTGCGGAAAAACATGCATGCTCTTATTTCGAAGTTAAGGCACTTGTTTTCAAAACAACCATATTCGATGATGAACAATGTTTGTTGACCTGTTGACTCGCGTCAAATTGGATAAAAAAAGTACTTTCAAAGCACTTTTTTCAAGAAAAGCTCTGTAATTTTTCCTTACTCTCCAATAAAACCCACGCCTGTAGAGTTTAGATAAAAAAAAATGCTTTAGAGACTACTTTCGGGAAAGAATTGCAATACCAATCGAGAGATATTATCATGTATTAATGAATCAAACTTTTTTTGCTCCAGTAACATGGTTCTTTCGAGAACTGCATTGATTTTGTGTAAAAATCAACTTCTTTTACCCCATAAAAAATAAAAATAGCGCCGATTATAACTGCGTTTCATTTATGCATATTCTTTCGATATATAACGCGATTTATTCCAATAAGCTGTGCTATGACTGTTCTTTCGTTGAAAGCTCTATGGGGATAAAATAATAAATATATTTCCCACGTCGATCACGGCTAAGTGACCCAAAACCTGCGACACTAAAAGGAATTTTGTGCAAGTCGTAAGCTTTTTCTTCTATCTTTCGATTTTTATAAAGTTTAAGTATCTTAAGTAATGCTGAAACATGTTTTTCTTCTTTTCATAGAAACTAAAGTTTTGTAAAATAAACTTACCCTTTGTAACATAAATATTAAATGGCACTGAATCAGTTTGTTTTTGCATTCTTTTTATAATTTTTCGAATTTTGATTAAAGAAATAGTGCTTTCTGTTACTTTTTGCGAATTATTACATAATTTCAGGCTGTTAGGAGTGAAAACTATGACCCACAATTTTTTTAAAATTCATTTAAATTTAAATTGAATGGTATTGCTTCGTACTCCTACTTTTAGGGGAAATTTACTCCAGTCTCCAATTTTTATTACTTATAAGAACTTGAAAATTTTATCATTGGAAATTTGCATTATTTTAAACGATCTTAATGTGACGTCGCACCCTATGCTAATTCTGTATATACCGAGACTTCCATTTTTGACACTTTATTTTCACAATTTTCAATGTCCTTTTCAAAAAATTAAGAAAAATTGCGTATTGTTTGAAAAATATTTGAAAAACTAGTGTTAAAAATTTTTATTTCTTACAACGGCCTTGAATAGGCTTAACTGTTTGAAAATTTTGATTTATGGATATTTTTGTGTTAAACAAATGCGTGCATTGTCGGAAGCTCAGCATGCACAAATTATTGCGCCCATGAGTGAAGGTTTCCATCAACGGTACGTGGCTGCGAGATCAGGAATCAACCAATCCGTTATCTCACGAATTTGATCTCATTATCATACAACGGCTTCTTTACAGCCACAACCAGTGCCTGGTATGGCTCGCGTAACGTCTGCACGAGAAGATCGTGTGATCGTTCATACCACGATTAGACATCCTGTCAATACTTCACGGCGAATTGTAAATGCAACATTGTCAGGACGTCAAATCAGTAATCAAACGGTATGGAATCGTTTATACGAGGTTGGTCTTAGGTCTCGAGTTTGTGCTCGTGTACCATGCTGAATGCAGTTCGTCGTCGAAATCAATTACGATACGCAAGAGATCACGTTAACTGGACAATACAGCAATGGGAAAAAATTTTGTTTACGGATGAATCGCGATTTTCGCTGTTTGTCAATGGTGGTCGTACTCGGGTTTGGCGTCCTAGAGACAATATGTTTGACAGAGCGTGTATTGCTCCGGTGAGAGCATTTGAAGGTGGACCGGTAATGGTTTCCAATTGTCGCACGACTATCGTTACGTAGGCGATTTTCCGATCATTATAAAACGAATGAGAAAATAGACACAATCGCAGTTACAGACTCGAACAGTCATTGGTGAGCATTGGACAGAGACTAAAGTGACGGGAGGATCCGTGTCTCGAATGACGCTAAGGTTGTGCGTAGCAGTGACAGTTCGCGCGCCCGTCACTCCGCAGAATTGGATCTCATCTTACAATTCTAATACTCCATGATTATGAAGGAGACGCAGTTGCACGTACGTGTACCTTGGTTTGGCCTTCTTGTAAGAGACGCGCTTACTTGCTTACAGTGCAGTAACTGGAGAAGTCGTTCTTTCAAATACAAAGCTTACGTATATAGTTAAGGAATTAGGATGATATCTGACTGAGCTTGGATATTGATTTCAACATACGAGTGTATATATATGTAATACGGTTATGACCTTTTGGTCGCAGTTGACAGGCAATCTAATTTTATCGTCTTCAAATAAATAGATACTGATGAAGGTAAATCTGTTTAATAGCTTCATAAGTTTAAAATAGAAATTTTAAGATTCAACTTTTATCTCTTTAGATTATTAGCATAAAATATCGATTACTGACTGAATGTGATATACCACTGAACTTTTTCAATAGTCTATATTCGTTGTGATGATAACAGAAAATGTTAATGCGGATAAGTAGAACTAGGCATTATTGAATATGTATCTCGACAATGTACGCTATTTAAATAAATTATCTTTACCACTTTCCTTATTAATTATACTGCATAATGCTACTTATACAATAAGTTAAATTATGTGACAACGAGAAAATTTACACTCTGTATAGCATTTACTGTATTGCATTGAGAGATTATATCTGTTCTAATAAAATAAAAAAAAACAAATGGTTATGAAATTTGTTAAATTGTTCAAAATGTTTAACATATTGCTGAACATTAAGACTGCAACCTCTGTTATTTCGAACATTACAACACAGTATTCATGTTGTCTACTGCCGTGTCAGGATAAAATTCTCGCTATTTTCCCGACAAAATTCTCAATTTTACAGATGAAAAAATTATAATTTTGGACATAACATTTTCATTGAAAAAATTTTAAAATAAGAAGTTTAATTGCCTTGTATAATCTTTGATCACATTTTTGAAGAATAATACTGAATAAAATTAACTCTATAAGCAATTTCTCGCAGTAGCGGGAGGTTCTTTGTATAATAATCTATACTTAAGTATTTTAATATCACAAATATTTTCTCTAATATATAAAATTTTAGATTCAACTAGATAATGAATAATTCAAGTAAACTCTAGGCCTTTATGTCAAATAACCCTATGCTTTGATTTCAATATTTTAGCACCAATAAAATACTCTTTGACTGTCAGCTTTTAAATGCAATAAGATAAAAAAAAATAATTAAACTCTACACTTTGACACCTAATAATCCGATGGTCCCAACTTAAGCATTTTAACGTAAAAAATATGTTCTCTGAATATATTTTAGAATATATCATATTTTATGTTCTACTAGATAATGAATAAATTAAGTTAACCCTAGGCTTTTCCACCCAATAATCAGATGCTCTAGTTCAATATTTTAATATTAAAAAAGATTCTCTGACTGTCAACTTTTAAATACAATTAAATAACGTTTTTCAACGTTAAGTTATCCTATCAAGAAAAGAGGTATATGTAATCCTATAAATCTTCATAAAATCGTATTAAATTATTAATTTTAATCCTGGATTAGTATAATAAAGTTATATAAATATAGAATTAGGTACTACAAGATAGATAATTTATTAATAGAAGTTTTGTATGTCCTTTTAGATTTCAGAAATGACAAAGAATACCTTTTATTCATATTCATATTCCCGCATGCTTGTGTACTTGACCAGAGAAGGTACAATTATTTTAAACGGAAAAAAAAATCAGCCGTAACCACATTATCCCGTCGAAACTCGACTTATTCTACTGACTAAACAGCCACACTGTAAACGATAAAAGTTGAACGATCAATTAGCTTGGATCAATTAGCTTGGATCCGCGGAGGCAGTCCACGAATTAGCGCTGTTACATGCAACTACTAATTAGCATTCAATTAGGAAAAGCCGCACAGTGTACTCGCAAGAAAGCCACTCTATATCGGCCTCTCTCTCTCTCTCTCTCTCTCTCTCTCATTCCCTCGTCACCTTGCTCACTTACTCAACCCTGATTTCGAAGCCCTGTACACATCTAAAGCGGATATCGAACTCCGATGTCAGTCAGCCGCCCAAGTTTGCACTCGACCCAGGCCGCGAGGCGGTACGGCATTGTAGCAGCTATACTCCCGCAAGCGCGACTCTCTTCTCTCCTCGTGCTCCGCCTGACCTCCATGTCGATCGCCGTCGACACGTGCGGCGAATGGTGCTCTAGAAGAGGTGGAAGGGGAGTCTTCGTCCCGTAACGTAGCTTCTACATATATACGTAGCTCGCTGCATTGAGAAACTCTTGTAGAGTCGGCCCTCGCTTCCGTTAACATTGTACTTGATGGGGGTTTCGCGTGAGGCCTGGACTTAAATTGCTCCAGAAGTAGTAACGAACAGTAGCGACCAGAGCCCATATGCACTGCGGATCTCTCTCTCTCTCTCTCTCTCTCTCTCTCTCTCTCTCTCTCTGTCCCTCCCTCCCTCTCTCTCTCTCTACGTGTCGCATTGACTGACGGGAGTTTGTGAATGGCTGCTGCATGTCTGGGAATCTTTTCAGGTGTAACGTCCGTGGTACGTTCGCATATTTTTTTTAAAACAATCAGTCCTGACAACCCGAAATATGACACTTACAGGCATGCCTCGAATACACAGCACCCTTAGGGTAATAAAAATCGGCGCCAAGCGAGCAAGCAAGCGAGCGAGCGCCGAGACACTTGATAATAGACACAGTATTG
The DNA here is from genome assembly GCA_900490015.1 of Megastigmus stigmatizans. Lineage (NCBI taxonomy): Eukaryota > Metazoa > Arthropoda > Insecta > Hymenoptera > Megastigmidae > Megastigmus > Megastigmus stigmatizans. The sequence goes on from UELV01102225.1 coordinate 10,473, forward strand.
AGGACCACCAGCATTCCTTTTTCCGCGCCTTATATTTTTCTGTTTAGTTATAAATTAAGCTTAAGTGTAACACCGAGCGATAGCAGACCGAGAAAGAAAGAAAGCAATGCCTATGGGAAAATGTGACGTTCAAAAAATATAAATCTTATATCC
>UELV01102229.1:1089-21610 GCA_900490015.1 Megastigmus stigmatizans
TTTTTTTTTTTTTTTTTTTTTTTGGAACAAAAGACGAGATTGTATTACGTCGGATACATCAGACACGAGGTAGGACTAAAAGAGCAGAATAAAAAGGAGACGGAGAATAAAGCTTCCTTTTCGGGGCGAGAAAGCGCCAAAGTAGGCAAAAAAAGAAGCAAGAGGGAGAGAGAGAGAGAAAGAAAGCCGGCGAAGTGAACTAAAAGCGGGAAAGAGTCGGAGGGAGACACACAAAAAACGAGTAAAAAAACGACAGGGAGAGAGAAAGAAGTGAAGGGGGCTATTGCCCATCGTCACCTACACTCTCACTTTCTCTCTCTGTCTCTCTCTTTTATCCCGTAGAAAAACTCGAGGGAATTCGCGCGCGAAGCAGTAATATCCCGAGCATCCTGGTCCTCTTCTCTCTCGCCTCTTCTCTCACTCGACGAGTACACGAAACGATATCCCGAGCGACGTTGACTCGGCAGGTGCATGAGAATGCCAATCGATATATGTATTTTTTTTCGCCTTTCTCAGATGCTTTTTTACGCAATGCTTTCTGCGCTGGTTTGTTTTCTTTTTAGATTTTCTTTCTCACCCTGAATTTCGTTACGGTGGTTTTAGCACTTTATTTATGAACAAGACGCGCATAAAAATAATTAATGTAATCCATTTAATATTCAATATTTTAAACACATAATATGTTTCTATTAAATTAAAAATGATGAGTTCTTGTGAAACAGGATATTTTGAATATTTGTAATAAAAAGTTGGTCATTTAGAAATACTGATAGCACTGATTCACTTATCATAGAATTATTCATATATATATACAATCTTTCATATACATATAATATACCTTACGGACATAACAGTGTTTTGATTCTAGTAAAAACTACTTGGATTTAAGGAAAATGATGTTATTGCCGAAGACATTATTGCACTTCCGCTACTATTTCGCAAAGTTTTCGGATCATCCGTTGAGATGTGAAATTTTTATGGACAGTCCATTTCCAGCAGAGTTTAAACATTGGTCTAAAACTTTGCGAAATGGTAGATTTTTACTCTTATATTAATATAACACACATTTACTTGAATATTAATATTTTTATTAACAGACTATACTTAGATCATTTATATACCGCATTATATTGAATGGGAATAAATTTTAATTATTCTAAATAGCGCGTTCTTTTATTTATATTGAATAAATAGTCATTATATTTCACCTATTATTCTTAAACATCAATGAGTACAATACTAACTGTAATGTATACCCATTTACTTGAATATTAATGCAAGCAGCGGTATTTGTATTGTATACCGTATTGCAGATTAAAATTTGATTATAATGATCCGAAATTTGATAACGGCAATAGTTACAGGTATATTTATACGGAATTTCATACGGATGTAAAAAGAATGAATTTCGTTCAGCTATCACGTTGTGAAACATAATACTTTCAATTGTAAGAAAAAGAATGGAACGAAAACCCGAAGGACCTCGGGCAAGCATCTTTGCAATTTCCAACGCAAATCAATTTTTATCAACAGCATAGACTTGAAATCGATAAAAATAAAAAAGGCACCTAATCTAATTTAGTGCAGTATCTCTTATCCTCCTACTTTTTCCGCATTTCTTCGGTGCTCCTCTATAAATCGATTTTTCCGCCTCTATTGGATTGTCCCAATGACGCGAGTGTGCTTGAAATTGTCATGTCTTATTCAGCTGCTGTTCCTTTATTATGAAAATATATTTCTTCTAAAGAGCGCATCTTTTATTTCCTTGTAGTAATGTAATTTTTATTGAGCAAAGGAAATATCCATATCTTGCGGATGACTGATTTTTATGAAACTACCAGAATATTGCTTCAAAGCGTTTGAACCTATTCTTTTCTTACGATCTAGAATTCTGGTAATAACAATCCTTTCAATTTTTGTCCAAAAGATTACAAGAAATGCATAGAATTCTAGTAAATGATTGGTGGAATGATTAGCGAGATCAATAATTAATTTGCATACTGATCCTACTTTTTTTCTTATATTATAATATCAAACAAAATTTAGTAGTTTTAAATAAATTAAAATTAATTATTTTCTATAATTATCATTTCAATCACAGTTTTACTCAAAATTATAATTGAAATTTTCAATGACTTAACCAAGTTTCTCTACATTTCCAAGTTTGGATGGGTCTGTCAAGTTCAATAAAGACTTCAAATAAGAATAAAACTATCGACTCTAGAAAAGAAAATTGACCTGAATTGTGCAGACTCACGATTTCATTTAACTTCAGACATGATAAGACTTAAATAATATTTTATCATCAAATATTTTCCTTCAAACAATACTATGCACTCTATTGTTTTCATCTTATTAGTTGTTTGATACTCTGAGAATTTATTATCGATTGCTATTTTGTTATTTCGTGTAAAATATAAAAAATACAATGATTATTTTTTATAACTTCTCTTGGGTGTCTTATCTTCTGGCGACGGTCTCATGTACCATCTTTGCCTGTCAGACGGTAGTAACATCCCCACGTGTGTATGTATGTACATGTGCGTGTATGCTGATTCCTGGTATTAGTCTCGTGTATAGGTGTTGCGTTGACTGAGGCGAAATCTAGTGGTTACAGCCTCTTCGGCGCCTGTCGTTGTATACCTACACTTCGTGCAGTGCTCCCTCAACAACTATCTCATTCTCATCGTTAAATAAATAATAATAATATTCAATGAAATTAGTTGAATTCCATTTGGATTTTTTACCCGGCTATTTTTGAGTAAACAAATAAATATATAGATTTTGATAAATGATAAAATGACCTTATTTATTTAATCCGATTTAACTGACGCTCATTAAATAAAATTGAATAACATTGAATAATAATAAAGGTCAATTTCACGTATCTTTATTTAATAATAATTAGTTTAACGTTGTATACACGATAACTCTGTCGTAACATTTAATAAGCGATCCAAACATCCAATGTTTCGTTTAACCCTTTTCATTCCAAATGTAAGAAAAATTTGATTATAGTCTATGTCTGACCGTATACGACTATACCTACTTCTAATTCAACACTGAATTAATATGGAACATAAGTTCAGTTTTTAATTTCTTAATGTTTCCGTTATCGAACAAGGAAATTAATACTCTTTAAATTGAATATTTTTGAAAACTATAAATTTTTATGGTTCTGTTTAATCCGATAGTTTTGATAAGATTTACGTAAAGAATTTTCAACAAAAAATTCAGACAAAACAGAATCAGACTCTATTGGATTATCTCGTCAAAGCGCATACATTGGAAATTGACTCGTCTTATACGAATACGAACCTTTGTATACAAATATATAGTCCATCGGTTCATGATTGGCCTTCATTCATTCTTTTTTTTACCCTTTTATCGGGTTGACTTGGCGCATTTACGCAACAGCAGTAATTTAATTTAGAATTCCATTTATTATACAACTCTTTCCAACTATTTTTAACTCTATCGTACGATGTGTATATAATTATATTAAATAATACTTTTGTCATAATTGTACAAAGGAATAGTATATAGAAACGGAAAAATGCTCATTGTTGGAAAATATCATTAAAATATTCTATAAACGAAAAGAAAACTAACTGTAAAAACTTACATCAAACGAAACTTTGCTAGAACGATCTTACAGAAGATTATATATTACCTTACATCTAACGATGTTCTTATTAATGAAACAAAGAAAACATCTCTTTCATCTTGACTCTGCATATTTAATTCTACCATACCATTTTTTTAATTGAACGCGAATTTCGTAAAAGAGCTGACTAATAGTACTATTGTATTATCGCAGCCGAGTGAATTATTATGAAATAATAACGAGCGTCAAAATTACACGTACATCGATAAGAAACCATAGGTCTTCATAAATTTCGGAGCACGAATATCCGTATAGCCCACGCTTTGTGAGATTTTGATCAGCCCTTTGATCCTCTCGATAATAAATTTCATTCAATCCAGCCCGTATGAATTAGTAAGTTTTCGCTTCCGCTTTCCTTTTGACGTCGGCGAAAATGAGTGGGCGTATTTGCGTGCACGTGTATATTTTAATAAAGGTAAGGTTCCATAGTCCTGATGCCTAAATATTACATACAACGTTTTTGTGATTACAAAGCTTCCTCGTCCATGGAAAGATAATCATTTATCTTTTACGCAGAAATTTTTATTATTTAGATGTGGTACAAAATGTATGGAAATATATGGTCCTGAGTAAAAAATAAAATAACCCACATGCAGATTTTTCAAAAAATATTTGTGTCGTCGACCATATAATGCTGTGAGTGATCGAAGTACAATATAACGAGCTCTCCGACGACTAACGGTAAAAAAAAAGAGAAGTGAAAAGAGTTGTTTTGTTGACCATATAACAGAGTGAACGTGTTGTCGCACGTATGAGCATAAATTTTCAGTTACAAAAGCATGAAAATTCAAGCTTAAGTAATTGATGATTTATCTTATGATAGGTAGATGAAACCTAGTACCGGTCGTAAATCATATATATTCAAATAATGAAAACGCTCATCCACATACTCTGCGCATGCATTTGATTACATATCTAAAAATGCACATATAAATATTACTTATTTATTTTCACAATGTACAATAAAATTAAATGCAATTTTTTATTAATATATTCTAGTATGCGAAAATAGTATATAATATACATCTTTAATACTTTTTCTGTATAAGGTTTTATTATACATTCTTTCAGAACAATCCCAAGTTTTTATAAAAACTATTGTAAAAATAAAAGCCAGATATCGGACCCAGTAATAAATTCAATGGCACGAAGTATAAAAAAAAAGGTCATAACATCTTTCTCTCTCTCACAAAGTACTTTTCCTCGAAAGTGGAAAATATTATGTGGGAGACAGATTGCGTTGCCATGCGACTGCCGAATGACTTCTTACGATTGCGACACACTGTGTGTATGACGACGACGACGGCGGCGCCATTTAAGTCGCGGAACGCGTGCGTCTGCCCCGTAAAAGCACAGAGAGAGAGAGAGAGTAAAAAGGGTTTGCCCTCGGGACTTCATAAATTCTAATGCGAGAAAGAGCGTTTCACGGTTCTGCGTATAGTCCGGCCGACAAAGCGGCCCGATTCACCGCAGCGCGAGCTCGGCTAAATTTTCTGACCCGACGCGATGTCGTCGTAGTCGTCGTCGTCGCGGTGAAAGCAAAAAGCCTGGCCGAGTTTTACCTCTTTCTCATTGCCGCACGAATTTATGCATCTCTGCGCTCTTTTGCTCCACTTTCGACCGCTCGCGCACCTTCGCGAATTTTTCATGAGTGTAAACGAAGTGCGACAATTCCATGCTGTGTATATGTATAGTCGGTGATTTTTTTTCCCGTGTACACCTCGCGGTTATGGGTTCGTCTTCTTTTTTACTCGACTGCTTGCGGAGGAGGTAGAGGGAAGTCGTTTCTCGCCGTTGTGACTCTCGCCCGACGCCATTATTACAAACAGAGTTTCTGGGGCGTAATGAGGAGGTGTTTTGCCGAGCTACGACGAGTAGAACTCATCGCTTCTTGCAATATGTATATATACGCATGGTATTTTCAAATAATCGTTATTTCAATTCAGGAAAACATAACAGCCGCGCTTCAATGGAACGAATGATTTGTTGAATTTACACAATTATATATAAAATGTTATGCGAATTATTGGTGATTTTTGCGGATGATTGGTCGTTAGGAAATAATGCATTGGCTTAATTTGATTTTAAAAAGGCTGATCCTGATACATGTTCAAGACGCATTACCTTATAAATTCGGTTAACCTATTTACGTCGGAGCTAGAGAGCTGCTGAGTCGATTTACGGGATGAGGAGATATTAAGGAGTTTCCTATGTCGCTGATTTCGAATTACAGATTAGATTTGCGAATTTTAGAATGGGAATCCGACGCGCGCATAAATATATTCCGTGCAGCGTTGCACAACAAATGTCTGGAGATTTTGTAATGTATTTTCGTTGGAATTTCGGCTGTTATTTCGTTAAAACGATCGAACAAATACTTTGTCGACTTGTGCAAATGATTAATTTTCAATATGCAAAATTATTGCATCTACGGTATCGCATTACTTTACAGTGCATTCGAATATATGCTGATGCAAACATTTTTGTCCGTCGGATTGTAAAACAAGCGAACGAGACTTCGCCACTTCAACCGAACAATAAAAATGTCGAATAAATCTCTTCAAAGATCATTTGCATATTATACGTAGCACGTATGAGATTAACATCTTACCAAGTTTCTTTAAAATAAAACTGTGAATCCCTCAAAAATTTTTATAATTCCGCTGAGAATTCACGTTTCCTACACTAATTGTCATTATCGCATAATTATATTATATATCCGAAACTTGACCACGAAATTAGGTCAATGAAAATTTAATACATCAAAGTTCGCGAAGAGTTCAAACCGATTAATTTGCATGCATATATATGTGTCTAAGAGCTCGAGAGAAAAAGTGACTGAAAAAGTGAAGCGAACTACATTAAAGCTTCATAAGCTCACGAGGGGAGGGAAGCAAGCGATGAACTATGTCGCAATAACTGCATGTACCGTAGAGCATAAAGCGGTATAAAATCTAGCCAAGATCCTTGGATGCAATTATTGTCAGGAAACTGGACTCTTGCGCTAGTAGCGTCCCTTTTTCCTCGCCCCTCCCTTGAGGATCTCTCTCTCTCTCTCTCCCTCTCTCTCTGTGCAATTAACGCCGAGGTCATGAGCACTTTGCGCCGGCGGCGGCGCGCAAGAGCGCTAAACGCACCGAAGGCTTATGCCGTATAGCCAGTTAATTAGCGCCAGTCGCATTGGGATATCGTCCAATTAATGCCTCTCTCCTACCACGCGGCTCGTGTTTTTTTCTTTTGCTCTCTCTTCCATCCTCTACAGCTTGGAGTCGTAAAACGCGAGACTTAGTCTGTTCTACGGTCCCTCGTACTCATGGATTATCTACTATGGGGAGTCTAAAGGTATAATATTACGTGGCGACCTTTTTTTTTTGTAGCCCCGTATCTCGTACACTTTTTCAAATGCTTGGTGGTTTTGTTCGGATTTTCGTTCGGGAGAAACACGAGGCGCTTAGTCTGGGAGGTTAAATGGAATTGGTAATAATGAATTAGGTTTTTGGCTGGAAATTTTTTCTCACAAATGAGACGACGAGACTGCGAAAGTAAGAGTGTGGTTTGAGAAATTCTATCGAATCATAGTCTGAAGTAAGTCGATTTAATTTTTTTTTTTTTGTAAATTATTGTACAATCCATTTATTTAGAACCTTGTTTATACTTCGCATGTAACTGCAGTTTACAAAAGTAACAGAGTGCAAACAAGGTAGCAAGTTTATCCACTCATAAAGATAAAGTCAGTTCATAAATATATATGTATCTATGTATACGTATTCGCTAAAAGTAGATAAAGATTAAATAGCCTGGTAGGCCTTTAATCATTTCTTATGCGCAATAGATCAAAGGATGCTATCAATGGTGAAGGGTTGCACCTTTTCGTGGTATTCGCTTCGAGTGCAACAAATAATTAAAATTTGACCTTTCAACCTCCTTGGAAAGTAATACAGAAAAGAACACACACCGACGGTATAAATTATGCTTAACGGGAGAATAGCTCATTTGCATTCGAGTCGTTCTGCCACATTGTCTCGTTATTTCTCATCAATTTCTTATGAGCTTATATATGGACATTGTTGTAATGAATCTTTTCTCCTTTCTCAAAATTCTAATTAAAGGAAGAAAGTGCTTTTTCGCGTGCAGTAACCTTCGTTGAATTATCTATGGTCGAGATTGTAATTTCCGTAGGAGCTCCGTCCATCAAAAGACATAAACTCTCACCGCACAACTTGACATCGCTTACACGCGGTTAATGCAGAAACTTCCAAGTCCCTGCTAAGCAACCTAGTACCAATCAGTCCCTTCCTTGAATCAAGAAACTATCTCTCGGCCGTGTAATTCGTCAACACCGAAAGTATTCATATATATCGATGTATATATATCGACACGATACATCGCCGTGTAACCGCAACCTTCCCAGTTTATTTTGGTCATAAAGATTCTCCCATCCCGCCGACGCGATAGTCAAAGTATTAGAGACTCGGGCCGAGGATGGAACTATTCGGTACTTTCTGGCCGCGTCGTGGGAAAGGGGTTCGAATGGTTGGCACGGATTACCGGAGAAGGTGAAAGCCTCTCTCGTCCGCCCCCTCCACTCGACAGCCTAACTTTGATCCGTTCCGGCTGACCGCGAGGATTAGAGTCGACAACCTCATCCCGTATAATCATTTCGCGCGCTTGCTCGTGCACTTATGTATGTGTGTGTACGTGTGTGTGTGTGTGTGTGTGTGTGTGTGTTTCTGTGGACCTAATCAAAAACTATGGATCGATGTGTGGGGTGTGACTGGGATAGAACTCACTGCTGAGATTTTCCGTTCGGACCAAGCGAGTATGTCCATTTGTGAAAGTTTGGCTTAATTCGGGAGGGGATGGGATATGCAGTCGGAAGTTGCGCGCATGAAAGAAGCTGATGCGGCATTCTTCGCGGAAATTGGGAGTTCGAAATTTTTATCGAACCCTGATGGAAATTTATTTTCTGCCGAACTAGTGCCTTTGTGCATCTTCTTTATTTGATTATATAATATGATAAGCTGAGGTTGTACAAAACGTGTTTGTCTTTCATGCATGCTTACATAACGTTACGTTTTATTGTAAATAGATTGTTCGAGTTTTGTAAAAATTTCAAATATTTTTTGTCTTTCTGTTTCAGGTGAGTACACGTGCTATTATCTACAAATTCAGTACACCGTAAGTCCTTTGTTTAATTTTACATAAAATATTTCAGTTTTAAAATTGAAATATTTTATATACGAGGAAAACTATTCGCACTTTTTCATCTTTATAAAGATATAGAAATTTTCCTATAAGTTTCACGGTATACTAATAAAAACATTGAAGGACGTATATCTGATATCTATTCAATAAATAAACCAAGCCTTTTATTATTCTTTTAGTGAATCAATGTAGCTTTCACTCTCCTATATTAAATTTTTTAATTTCACCAAAAAATTTTTCTCATACACTGTTTGGTCTTTTTGTCTCTTCTCTCGTAAAAATATGATTTTATCATGACAGTGCAAGGATTCTCATCCATGAGGATGTACAATAAAAGCACAATGAGTAGAATAGTCATGAGCACAGGAGCGCAATATCTGCGGATTTTCACTTGTTCCATACTAGCATAGGCGGTATATGATATTGTAAGAGGGCTATAAAAAATTCACGAAAAAAGAGTAACGAGAGCTAAATAAACATGACTGAGCTATACGGTTGAAAAAAAAGTGACAAACGGAGGTGAAGCAAAACCCATATAAAGTGATATTAAATCGGGCGATGTACGATTCCGACATATATTGCATTGGCAAATGACGAGAGTTCAATTTTACGATGGCGATAGAGAAAATCAATGCTTTAAGATGAGCCTATCCAAATGGCGTTATGGCATTCACGGAATATTCAGGCGCATTAAAAGCGAGTGCACAAAACTTTACACGGGTACAGGGGAGAACGGATGAGAGGCATCGTAAAGCTCGAATCTTTATTGAAGATCAAAGATAAAGAAATGAAATATTAATAAGCGATTTAAGACCGTTAGTTTATCGACCTTAAAATGTACTCACCTGCATATCAGTGCAGATTACGTACGTTAAAGTCATAGAAATAACGTTCCTAGAATGTTGGCCGCAATTAAATTTAAAACTATATGAAAAATTTGATTGGCATGAAATCCTTCACGTTCTTTACAATTCTTCATTTCATACCGATTATTTTCTTTCCATTAAATGTTCAAATAATACTGATGAGAAGGCGTTTGCAAGTTTACTTTGCAAGTAAAAGAAAGTTGAGTTTTTGAAAATTTGGAACTAAACTAGCCTTTATATGATTTTCATCAGGAATTTATCTTTTCAGCAAGTTTAAACATCTTTTAATTTTTCTAATACATAAAGTTTCCGTGAAATTTCTTATTACTTATATAAACTAAATGGCAATGAATATTCAGTACCTCAAAGTCCATTGCATAATACTGTAACGAGTGCTTCAGGAAGTTTTTCTATGAAACCTCGAACTTAATTCAAAATGTCTCTTACATTAAGAAGTTTACTCGTAAAGTAGCAATTTTCATAAAAGATTAATCGTACTTAGTACGAAATTTTATTATAATTTAAATTTTTCACTATTTTGATTATTTAAAAAATTTGACAAATCATTTGAACGAAGGTTTAACAACATTGCTAAGCCGCTATTCCTATATAGCCGCACTAAATGTGTGCCAAGCTTGTCCCAAACTATATTTTTTTATGTGGAATTTGTTATAATGATAAAGTTGATATTGGGTAAGTATCTCAGTTACCTTGCCCCTTTAGCAAACGTGAGTTAATTATCATTGGGTTTTGTATTAATTAGAACAAAAAGTCAATGAATTATTTATGATTTATTATCTACAATATTATTTCCTCAAACTTAAGTATCTAAAACAAGTCAATTGGGTAATTTAAACAAAATAAATGGTATCTATTTCAATCAATGCTTATACGAAAAAGCGTCATACGAAATGAAATATAATTTTTTAATGTATTATAGTAATTTAAAGATAATTAGAGGTTTTGAAGATTATCATATGGTCAAATACAGGACTTATGAATAAAGTTTTAAGATTATGAGCTGTAACTGTTAAGTGCTCCATTTAATATATTAATTACATTCAGATATACGATATGAGTAATATCGTAAATAAAATGTATCATCTCTCCATGTAATAATGTTAGCGCATTGAACGATTGGGACTATATAGATTTATAACGTTAATGAAATAGTCAGACTGGCAGTGATTAATGAACACTCCAATATAATAAGATACTTTGATCAGCTGCTTTAAAATTGATGATGCGCAACATAATCCACAAAGAAAAACGATTTTCTTGTGCTCAATTTATAGATTAATTAGCTGTTATTTGACCAATTGATTAAATTGACTTACTTATCGATGCGCGCTTCTGCATTATTTTATCAAAGCATTGATTTGTGTGAATGACAACTCTCTTATATCGTAGTATATATATTGAATATTACACAGTCTGTACAAAAGATACCAATTCCGATTTGTAAAATTGTCACATTATTAACATTTTCATTTTTTCTACATGAAACTAATATGATTTTGGTATTAATGGCTTCTTTAGGTATATTATTCTAAATTAGTACATACCACATTGAAATACACTATATGCATTGATTGATTGATTCAATTGCACTATTGTATTATTCTAATTAGTATTATGATAACCCTTGATTGCCATGGCCTGTATTAATGCACACTAAATATTTTCGCAATAATTCAACCCAGTGTAAAAATATAGTATATTTTAATACAACATATATGGCAAATTATCAAGTCAAATTAATTCACGCTTTTTCTAACTATTTTTGAGTATTAAAAAGTAAATTTTAAAATACATTCACATGTTTACACATTTCCGCGCCATAAAACATACCGCGTAATAATAACGAGTGGGAAAAAAAGAAGAAAAAAAAATATTCAAACCTTAAAATATACCCGCGCGCGTAAAAAAGGGCTTGATGAAAAAATTTTAATTGAAAATCCGATTCCAGCCTCGGCGCAGCGGCGGCGCACACACTTAGTGGCTGCAGCCCGCAGACTTTCAACGCTGCCGCAGAAAATAAAAAAAACGAGAGAAAGAGAAAAAGAGAGAGAACTGAAAATGATTCGTCGAGCGCAACGTGCGAAACGGTTTCACATCGTCGGCCACGTGTCGTACCAGTCGTCGATGTGTCGCGCGCTCGCATTAAAACTACACGAGGCCGCGCCGAACTGTGTTTATTCAAACTCGCATGTGTGTGCAAGCTGCAGTTACTGTCGTTGGACCGATAGCTTGGATCTAGCGGTTATACTTATATACGCCCTGCATATATACGATCGGCGCGTTATTCTGTCGCTAAGTTTAGAGGATGGAGTCAGAAACCTTGAGAGCTTTGGGCGGTAATAAAGTACTCTGGTATCCGTGTAATTCGTGCCGAGTTATGCCCGCGCGTGTGTTAGATGCGGTTATTATGGGATGCTATTGCGAGAAAAGGAATGCTGGAAAATTCGGTGACAGTTTCAGCTGCTCTTGCTAGAAATGGCTTGGAAGTGGAATAAGTAGACCGATGGATAATAAGAAAATGTATAATCTCTGCTCCAACGTTGTATCTTGGATTTTATATTCTAATTGGTTGTACCGCAATAAATTGCTAAGACGATCGAGTTTATAACTTAATTTTTCTTTGCAACCATTATGTAGATTGCTTTCGTTATAAAGTTACTAAATTTTCTGAATATCTTTAAAATTTACAAAGTTACAGCAGTTCAAAAGTTACTGTAATATGATGATAGTTTATTATTCGGTATATAATGAGACCATAACAGAACTTTAACACTATAACCTTAATGTATTTTGTTTCATTTAAAACATAAAAACTCCATATTTATGGTTGATACCGCAAGAGATTGTTCGATTATATGAAACAGAATTATGAAGCAGCTTTAGCTTGGCGCAAAAAATAACTAAAAAATAAAAACTAAAAATATTTTCAAATGTATAGAATAAAAATGTGCAATTATTTACAAAATTCGTAAGCATGAACAAAATCCACTTATATAATTAGTTTTACATTAAATTCTTCGAATAAAAAAAAAATTGAAGTTGATTAATGAACTTCTCTATGTACCAGTAAATACGATAACTAATTGCGTTAAGTCTTTTGTGGCCCAGTTTATTATAGAATATTAATAATCATCGAAAATTTTGTACTGCGTGATATTGGAAATTCTGAAACAAAGAGATTGGAAATCACTTTTTTAAATATACAATATCGTACGAGTGAACAAAAACATATCAAAGCAATAGAATTATTACAGTGCGATTGCTATATTCTAGAGGAAAAGATCATCATGGTGCAATTTACCAATTGATAGATTTTAATAGTTTTTAGAGTATATTTAAATTTTATCGCTCCAAGTATAAGTATTATATTATTGTCTTAAGTTTATCTCGTTTAACTTTATCAGCTATAGAATATATATACATACATATATAGGTGGTTCTCTGAGAGATCGTGCTCAAAAAAAATTTTTTTCTTTCTTAACCATCTGAATGGCCTTCTAAAGACTCCATGAGTATCTTTGAATTTTTTAAAATTTGTTGGATCTCTGCAATAAGAGCTGTGGCACCATATATACGGCAAAAATGAGTATTTGTAGCATTTTTGCCCATTTTCAAGCCAAATAACTCAAACACAATGCAATTTAGAAAAAAAGTGATACATACATTTTTTTCTTGCAAATTTTCTCAATTTTCAGAAAAAAATTGTTTCAAAGTTATTGAAGAAAGTTTGAAGATCATTGTTGCCATTCCAAGCCTTAAAATCAGCTTTTCGAAGGGTTCGATCACAGCTAATGTTAACCGAATAGTCCTTCAAGTATTGTTATATGTCCTGAAATATAGCTGATATGGTCTCAGAATAGTGCAAGAAAAGATTTCCTTGTAAAAATCCATTTTATGACAAAAAACTACTAAATCAGCTTTTATTGCACTCTTTCGAGTGAATAAATAAATTAAATTAACTTGTAATTAGGCCAATATTACTTCTTATGTATATACGTATGAAAAATAACTTCCTCTTATGAAAGAACACTCAATAACCAACAATTTAACCATTCCAGATTTTCTCATTCTCATCTGCAAGTCTCTAACAGCCACCGGTTTCTTGCTTTAGTATTGTCAATTTTTCTAACATTTTTCCTTCGTCACTTTTTCAGGTTATTTATAACCTATTTATCAAAATATAATTTTCTTTTTCTAGTAAAATATTTCTTCTGCTAAGGGTTATGTTAAGAAAATCTCCATAAATATTGAGATTATTTGGTGAAGGTCTACAACGTAGCTCCAAAAATATTAAAAAAAATTAATTTTAACATGATTGACTTTAGGGTTAACAAACTATTTCTTTTTATTTAATAATCAACTTTTTAAACAAGTACAGTTGAAACTATCGACTTTCATGGAACGTAAAAAAACTTAGACGAATGTTAAAAATTTAATATTTTATTCAACTAAGATGGGGCGGTTCGAGAGCGTCATCTACCCTCTTTTTCAGGCTATAAAACATGACAGTTACAATATATGAAATAAAATAAAATAACGCTGTAACAAATGAGCACGTAATTTTTTGTATGAATAATATACCTTAAGACTTAAGTATGATTAAAATTCACATTGTGTACAGGACATTCGTCTGTGCTGTCAAACTGAGGAGTTTTTAACTAATTAAAACGTGTCTGTAAAATAGTCCCGGTGCACGGAAGGGGAGGGGGGGGGGGCGATTGAGATCCACTCTTCTACCAAAGTTTTTTTTATGTATTTTGTCGTGTTTGAGTTATTTAGGCTTGAAAATGTTCAAAAATACTCATTTTTGCCATATGTATGGTGCCACAGATCTTATGCAGGATTCCAAAAAATTTTAAAAAATTCAGAGATACTCATGGAGTCCTTAGAAAGACATTCAGATTTAAGAAAGAAAAAAAAATTCTTTTGCGCAGGATCTCTCAGAGAACCACTCATATATATGTATATATGCTGGAAATGTGAATAAATGATGTAAACCCTATAATATAAGCACTTTTATACATAGTAAATAATTCATCTAAGTTTTGTGCCGTGAATAATCGAAAACTGAATGTCCCCGCTGTATAAGAGTAAAGGTTGAGTTGCCAATCAAAAAATTCCTGCAATATTCTCGACTTTTTTCCGATCCTAAAAATTTCCGCGATATTCCCATCTATTCCCGATGAGTAGACACCATGTATTCATATGAAAAATCCGTCAAGCGATTACACGTGGCATATCACGGGCATCTTTAAACCTTTTAAATATCGCTGTAAAGAAACACAACATTCGCGTTTTCTACTTCAATAAACATTCTCTTTGCACCACTCGCGAATCACGCAATTTTATGCACGTGCATAAGACAAACGCGTGCGTGATGGATTTTCGTTAGAGATTCGCAACGTGCTCGTCTCTTCTGCAGTCTCTATACGTTCGACTTTGAGCCGCGGGTATGTGCACAGTCAAGGCACGTTGCAGATTTTGCACAAAGAGACACATGCAGGGACTGCATTTCCCCGTGCTGTATACGGGAATTTCAATGAAATTCCGCAAATTCTTCTCCAATTAAAACGCATTGCTTTGATAAGTTTTCCTTTTATCAGCCAAAGCTAGACTCAACCTATTTTTCCGCGAACGCGTTTGGGGAGCTTTTTTCTATGTGCACGGTTGAATTAATCATTAAAAATCAAATATATCGATGATTTCAAATACAAGGAGAAAAATAGATAAAACAATTCTGACGCCCGAACTCGTATTTCTAAAAAAAAGGAGATTCCCTTTTTCTAACAGCGTTTTAATCTTCTATAGTAGCCCGGGAAGTGGCACTCGGGATGTGTTTATAATATAAAATAAGTAAACTTGCACGCCATGGCACTTAATATAAGTTCACCATAATACTCAAGAACATCAAATAATTAAAGTTTTAACGATAATCAAAGCTTAGAAGAGACGATCAACATAGAAGAACGGGAAAACAATCATTTGCAGAATCTGTTTAAATACAAGAAATAAGGTAATGGATTTTATCCATAGTAAAATACCTATATAAAATGAACACAAATTGATTATAACTAAAATAAGAAGATTATTCTATAATAAAGAAATACATTGATTACTAAAATACAGAGGAGAGAAAGACCTACTACTATACGTAAAACGACAACAATAAAACAATTTTAATAATATAATATCTTTATAAAAATGTTTTAATTGTTATGGGTATTATTAGCATGAATTAACTAAATTTTCAAGCATTGCTTATATATTATTTATTGGGAAAAAAAAGTATATTTTTTTAATAAGAGGTGTATATTCTTTCAAACATTTAGTTAATAAGTTTTAAAGTTATTTGCCCTTTTTTGTTTTCAAGGTTTTTTTTAAAATCTTTATAAATTATAATTTTATAATTTATAAAATAATGAATAGATTTTGATGTATTGTATTTTCAAATACTTGTAAAGTCAATTACTATTTGTTTAAAATTTTTTGGTTATGGTATAAGTCAAAGATATGGATATTTTTTTCTAACGTTTTGACGGGCGCACACAAAGATTTAATTTTAATACTCTCCTTTTTTTACCTGGACTCTCGTCCAATAGTCGGGGTTGGAGAACGTTGCTTACAGACCGTTGCTTCCTGCCTCTGTTTATTAATCGCCAGGAAGTCTTCTAAACTCACTACGTTTAATGCTTTAAAATATAAATGATGCTGATCCACCAAACAGACCAGGTTTCCCCGATCAAGAATGGCGGCTAAGCTAAACCTGCTACCCAAGAGCACTTTTATTTTGAATAGAAATAAAATATTTTTATATCTTGAGATACTAAAACTTTTTACTTTTTACGATTTTATTCCTTAAATACTTATAACTTTTTATTTTTTGGATTTTCTGCTTGAAAATTTGTTTTAGGCTCGTAATAATGTGTACTTTAAGAATATATGATCAATTTTTTCGTCATTTTTATGAATAATAGCCCCTTAAATTAAAGTACTCTCTCGTATACATAAATATTATATACCATGGAAAGTAGACTGGGTTATTGACAGTAAACTATAATGTTTAGGGTTGTAGAAAATATTTATTCAGATTTCCTATAAAATACAATGTTAAAAGAAAAATTACACAAATTCGCTGTTGATTCGTTACTAGAACTGTTGCTGGAGCTGGAACTGGAGGTCGAGGTTGAACGAATATCCGAAGAGCTACTACCAGAACAACTATCTTCTTCCGTGTCAGTTATTACATTTCTTTTTAGATCACTATTTGGTGGCGTTCGACTTATTTGGTCGCTATTTGTGTTATCAAACCTAACATAAACACACGACTTAAAATCATCAACAACAAAACTTAAAAAACCTCTATTTCTATAAATCTTCAAATCTTTCGAAGATAATAATAATCATTAATAATAACATTTCCACTCTAGTTTAGAATAAATAAGAAAAAAAATTTTATTATTGCTTCTCAAGAAAATAAAAATAACTTCTTTATAGTAATAATTAATAATGGCTATAGTAAAAATTCTTACGTTACGTGATATAGTTTATTACGTATTGTTTTAACCTCCAGGCGGCCGGGAAGGGTCAGTTATGGCCACTAATCCAATCAACTATCAAACTTAATAAATACATAGAGAATTAATATTTTATTGATAAAAAATGAACTATTTGGCATTGAAATCGATCATGCGCGCCGCCTTGAAGACAGGTAGAGTTCACTAAAAGACCGCTAGATGGTTGGGGATAAATTTCTCCCGAAAGGAATTTTTCATCTAGAACATATAAGTAGGAGTGAAAGCCTTTGACACATTACTCTGGTTTTCCTTCAGAACACGCATCAATTTTTCGCCTTTTACTAAAAATTTCCGCGGAGGAAAATTTTTTATTCGAAATATTGAATTTTTGTTGGTTCCAATGTTTTTTTAATATACGTTACATATCTCATGTTTTAGTCAATGAAGATTATTTTTTCATAGTGATTGAATGCTCAAAATATTACTAAATGCCAAAATTCAAAAAAAAAAAAAAAAATGTATATTCCCAAAACCTTCCCGGCCGGGAAGGGTCAGGTCAGGCCACCATTTTGGTCGACCCATGTGTGGGGTCCATTAAAGATCATTTGTAGGCAAAATGTTCTTCAAAGTTTTATTTTATCTCTTTCTTAAATCCCGGCCGCCTGGAGGTTAAAAATTACTATGTTACATTTTATAGTTTTATGGAATCATTTAATTATAAAATAAGTGGAAATGCAGGAAGTTTAGTTACATTGTTACATATCAATTTATCTAATGTTAATATTAATCAAACATAATTAATGTAAAGTTTGTCAATTTAAAATTAATCTATTATTTGTTAATTTTTAAATAATTTTTCTATATTTTTTATTTTTCAAGTGTGATTTTTTATTTTCACCTAGTGAATTCCTGCCGGAAATTGTCGATTGAGATCGATTAAACGGACATATTCAGTATTTAAATCGATTAACTTTAATCGAGTTGAATATTGAATGTGTCCATTTAATCAATTTTAATCGACCATATCCTGCAGGAAAAATAGATAACCACTGCTTTATTAGTGGATTCTTACTGTAAAATGCAGTAAAATTGCACTAATTTACACAGTGAAAATAATTTCACTAATTGCGGCAGTGACTATTCACTTATTCACAGTGACCTTCTTATAACTGGTCGAAATAGTGTATATATACACTGCGAATCAGTGGATATTCACTGCTTGAAATTTAGAGAGTACGTCGCTTGCTTCCCTTAAACAAGGACTGGGACTCCTTATACGTTCTCGTCGTTCGGGATCTAAACTGGTACTCTCAACGAAAAACTCGGATATACCAAAAGCCTGGCGAAGCATCGAATTTTTCTGGAGATTCGCTTCTGCGATGTGCTGCGTCTCTTGGAGTACTCCGCGACGTACCTTTTGAGATTCTTCTTCCTTGTCCTTCAATTCAAAAGCCCCATTGTAGAAATTAACTTTCAAATGTATCTTCTCACTTGTCAATCCTTGATCTTCTAAAATATCAATATACTCCACACATTTTAATTGTATTTTTCTTCTCCGTGCGTGATCAAGAATTTCTTGATTTGGTTGTTGACTGGCTTGATCAATTTTAGAATCATTCATAGAATCATGATGTTCGTAGCGTTGGCGCACAACAGCACAATTTTGTTGTGCTTGACCGTTAGTACCAGATCCCCTCGCTGTTTGTAATCCAATACCGTTATACATTTTCAAAGATAAATTACTTTAAAACTTATCACAATACTAAACTTTTTGCTTTACTTGCACTGATTCACTTTCTCTGCTTCGATGTGCGCTTCGCTTCACTGATCAGTAACGACTGCTTGAAGGAACATGCCGAGCGTTTACCATCTTATAAATGAAGCATCTTGTAAATAGCCAAAGTCTCATTGAAATAGGGGATTATAATTTTATGAAGGTATGAAAAGTTTACTACCTGACGTGTGCAACACAATTTGTACTGTGACCGTGGTTTCCTATATGTCTCTTTTGTTCTGAACACCTTAGATAGTGAGCTTTTCATAATTAATAGTATCCTATTTTTATTTATTGTTTCTTTTCTGAAACACGTGGGCCACTCTCCCTAAGAATTAGTACACGAGGATACTCATTTTAGATTAAATCCCCTTCAAATAGATGTCATTGCCGTTATAAAGGCGGTCTCTATTTTATGATGGCAAGTTTCGGGAAAACCAAATACTTACCCTCAGACGTAAATCGTTTAAAGGCAATATATTTTTCTATCATTTATATTGATAAAAATATAATACAAATGTTCATATATTTTCAGATTAGTACGAGATGATATTTAATATGAATAAATGACCTTACAAAATAAATCATTAACAAATAAATGTGCACTGAAAATTAAATAAAACAATATAAATGTATAAGTTCAGTCGAAAATTAATGTATGCATATAAGTATTTTTAAGGAATGTAAAAATTTCAATTTATTTGAATAGAATTATTAAAGTAACGAAAAATTTGGGAATAATTTAATTTTTTTAGGATATTTTGTTTCGAAAGTCAAAAAAATTAGTTAGAAAATTAAGAATTCATAAGAATCAAGTTCATTTATCTATTAGAAACCGTGATATTAGGATTCAAATACTGGATGTAAGTAGTATTTAATTTGGCGATTCCAAATTTCATACCTAGTATTCATAAACTTTTATTAATGGTATAGTAACACTATACTATTATCAAAGTATTAGTTCTATATTATAGTAATAATATAGTAATTTAAATAGGTAATGCAAGTTTTTCAGCTTTTTTAATAATAAGTGATTTACATATCCTCTAAATATACTAGTATTATTTTAAAAATTGTGATAAAATTTGTTGACAAAAGATATAACTAAAACGAGATTTGTAGATTAAACGCCAATTTAAGATAAGTACTAATAACGCATAACAATACACAAAACAAAAAAATACAACTAATTAATGCAAATCTAAAAATAAAGTTTACAGCTAAAAATATATTTTCTATTGATAATTTTTTAAAAATAAATCTACTTAATCAATCCATATTTCCAATTATATGCAAAATTATAAAAGACTTTGATTATAACATAACCTAAAATTAACATAACCAAATATTGAAAAATTATAATTCAATAAATTATATTTTAAAAATATTTGAAAATATAAATAAAATGAGATATTAAACATCAAATTCAATTCATTATTGAAATATATATATTTGAAAAAAATCTTAAAAATCA
>UELV01102234.1:0-16524 GCA_900490015.1 Megastigmus stigmatizans
GAATTACAAGAATAGCTTAAATTTATATCATCAAATTCGAGAACCGCACAATGAAATTATTTTTACGTATAGAAATAGTAAAATAAATATTGTAATTCGCGTACGAGGTTTTAATATTATTATGAATCAAAAACATAATAACATACACATATTAATATTGATTCTAAAATAACCGAATTGCACTTTTTGAATTCCATTCATAAATGCGATACGAACTCAATATTATACTGTAGAAATAAATATTAAGAGAATGTAAATTGAAGGCTATGTAATGAACAACATGAATTATTGTAATAAGAGATTGTTGTATACAATAGTAATAACAATAAATATCTTTTACTAATTTTATATAGTAAAAAATATTCCATAGCCTACAATACCTAAACAAATAATTGTATTATAAAATTGTACATATACACATAAAAGGGAATATATAAGACAAATAACAAAAAAAAAAACAAAAAAAGGAAAAAAAAAAAAACTATAAATAATATATGTAAAAAAAAAAGAAAGCATAATATAACATACAAAAACCATCAAAAATATAGAAAAATAAATAAATACTATCGATAATAGACAAAAAAAAATTCTTGCAAAAAAATATAGATTTATAATAAGAAGATACACAGTAACATTCGAATACAAAAAAAATAGCATCTGAATTACAAGAATAGCTTAAATTTATATCATCGAATTCGAGAACCGCATAATGAAATTATTTTTACGTATTTAAATAATAAAATAAATATTGTAATTTGCGTACGAGGTTTTAATATTATTGTGAATAAAAAAAATAATAACATATATATATTAATATTGATTCTAAAATGGAAAATGTACATGTCACGAAGAGAGTACTCCGTGCTGGTCTTAGGGATTTATCTAGATTTGCAAAAGATCAAAGGTTTTTCTCAGAGAAATCTCAACTTACAGAGCATATGCGTCACACAATCATTAAAAATAACTCTCAATATACAAAAATATTGAAAAGCTACCAGATGACGATGGTTACTGAAGAAAATAAAAGCTCATCAAATAAGCTATTTTCTTGAAAAAACAAAAATAGGATTCTAAGGATCCATCACATAAGGGAAGGACTTCAACATGGAAATGATAAATATCATATCCACAAAAAATAATGCAATAAATGTGCATCAAACAGGAAAATGATACATGGTCGACGTACATAATTGCTGAAGAAAGAATTTCCAGTGCACAATAGAAATTGAAATTTGAGTGATACTAAAAAGCGCAAAATTTTTTGCATAACCTATGCAGATTTTTATTAATCTCTCGACCGCTACGGATACCACTAATCGAACATGAATATTATTGTCTATATTAATTTGATAGAATTTAACAAAAATTATAGAATAAAAACAAGTAAATATAAGAATTCATTATATTACTAAATTTCACAATAATCTTGAAGGCTCATCAGCGAAAAGAAAAATTTAATTATTATTGTTAGAAGTATTTTAAGAAAATAATGTTAATAATCATTCAAAAAAAATTTTTATATTTAAATTTGAAGCGAATTTTAGATATATTGAAATATTATAATTAGAGATATATAGTACAGCATATATACCGCGTGCAGCGAGAACGAAGCATCATATAAAGAAGAATGAAGAATAGGCTCGCGTTTGCTGCAATATGTATATATAAAGATACACATAGAATGCCGACAAAATTCATTTATTGTATTACGCCCTGAAAAGTCTATATTAGTTTCTCAATTTTACTTCGCGATAAATTCCATCGACCTCTGTCGAAACGTCCCTTTAGCTTCAGCAATATGCAAAAGCACAGAGACTGCATTCTCCAAAGGTCGACCACACCACACATGAAGTTACACTACACACTTTTGCGCACGTCAGGCATTCGGCTCAACTGAACGTCAGTTGATTGCTTCATGCGTTGACCTGTCATCACCCGACGGACCTTGACAAACGTATTTTCCTTCCACCTCTCTGGATTTTCGGCAGGAACCCAAATATCCTGCCTAATCCAGAGAGACGTTAGTCAGTCATTTACAAGCTTCAATCAACGACAAATCGAGACAATTGAGCCGATCGTAAGCAGAGTCCCTCGAGTAGACTATATAGCCCTCCAAAAATGTTACGTCGGTAGGTAATGCACAACCTTATTAGATTCCCTTTGAGCGTTTTTAATAGCTTTTAGTGTACATGAAACCTTTTCTTTGAAATGTAGTCTTTTAAATTTGGCGTTATTGAGAACACACACTTTAATTAAAAATTATTTTTAAAACACGTTTTTTTCTTTTAAAAGAAAAAATATTTTAATAGAGAAAAAAAAGAAGAAGTGTTAAAAACGGCATCTCTTTCGATTAAATAAACTCAGAGTCATTTGAACATAAATCCCTGATTCATTCAAACCCAACATCACGATAAACAATTTGGTACTACGGCACCAAATTGAGACGATAACCGAAAACTACATTAATTGTATTTATAAATCATTATTAATTATTTACGTCCCTTTCGGTCGTAATAATTGTAATGCCAAAGTTTATTTACATTAATTTTTTTAAATTTTATATTTTATTTATTTGTATTCAGACAAAATTTCTATAATTACTAATGATAATTTTTCATAATTTTATAAGTAATAAAATTACATATAATAAACTACTGGCAAAGTATTGTAATTAATTTTTGTGAATGGACTTCGATAAATGCAACTCAGCAGTTTAAAACTTGAATATATATATATATATATTACGACTGTATCTCGAACTTGGCTGATGCGCATAGAATAATATATTCAAACGTTAGTGAATGGACAATCGTAAATTAAATTTAAATTATAAAATTTAAAGCTAAATTTATTTAAAGTATTCTTACTTATAAACTTTACAAGGAGTGGGCATCTTAACACTCCTACAAGGATGTACAGCTCACACAAGAATAACTAATTTAATAGCTTCAAGATAAATACAAACAAATATAAATTTTTGGCACAAACCTTTGGAAACTCCATATTGGACATAATAGAGTTATGTAATAATTAAAACGTTATAGACACATTATCAGATGCTCTATATTACAATAAGACAAAACACCCTATAAATTCAAAGACACATGAATACGACCTTAACCCAGGGAAAGGACTGGAATAAATAATAGAGCGAGCTAGAGAAATAGGAAAATATAACGTTTCACAAGCTTAAAAATATACAATAAACTGACAAAGATTTTTCTATTATTCTATTATTTCTATTATTAATGTTTAAAATTATACAATATATGCAGGAGGAATGCTCGCCACAATTATTGTTTTATTCACCATCTATAAGTTACCTTTCCTTAGGGGAGGGGGGGGGGGGGGGGGGTGGCATTTATAATAATCTATTATAGACTGTTTGCAGGAAAAAACCGAAATACATCCACACCAAGGACAAACCAAGATTCGTCTCGAGCTATATTAGAAGAATCACCCAATACATTTCATTCACAAGGAACTCAAACCATAGTTCAATTACAGCTGATTTCACCTAGTCAGTATACAGAGAATCGTGAAATCCAAAGACAAGGAACAAAATCTTGCAGCCCTAGTATTTCATCAAACTAGATACATTTTTTTTTATTGCTTCTATAAATTTTATTGTAAGAATAAATTGTAAATGTAAATGTAAAGCAAAAATATAATGTAAAATATGTATTTCCAATATTGTAAGAAAGAGAAGCGCAAGAACACTTGTAAAAGCAGACTTACACTGCGTACACATAGCACATATATTTATCGTTTAGGGGTAGAAAAAAAAAAATTATTGTAATCCACTTTAGTCAGGGCTGTAGATCGCGAAATACATTGAAAAAAAATTTTTTTCTTTATCTTCATTTGTTATACATCCTTTTGAAATTTATTAGTTAGATTTCGGTGGGGACACCGATACCGCGGCCTCGGGCGTGATACGCCACGAGGTTAATATTATATTTCTAAATTCATTCATGACCCTAGTCACTCACCTCTGTCGAAACATCTCTTCCATTTTCACAAAAACGCAGAGACAGTATTCGACAGAAGTCATTTACACTACAATACACACTCTTTTTTCGCGCGTCAGGTGTTCAGCTCAGCTATAAGCGCAGCTGATTGCTTTACGCGTCGACCCATCATTGCTCAACTGACCGAAATATTAACATTTATTACCATCTCTCCAAATTTTACACAGGTTGAGAGTCATCGTGCCGAACTCAAAAAGAGACACGACTCAGACGATATCACACGTCAAACTAACTAAGATCGAGCCAATAGAGCCGATCATTGTCAAAGTCAGTTGAGTAGACGAGTTTTTAATTTATACGGTCTCTCTCATTTTGGAATAAAGTCTAAAAGTTAACTTTATTCCACTTATCTAAATAATTTGACCCAACCTCACGATAAACGAATTAATAGTAAACTACGAATTTGAAGCGATAAACAAATCCACACAATTATAAATTATTTACTTCCTTTCAGGACATTACAACTCTAATCCGTGTATCTCAAGCGAACAATAGTTGTTCGTTGGCTGCACGTCTTGCGGAAAAATCGCAAGGTTGTGACACTATTCAATGACGAAGCATACGGTTTTGTAGAGGTACGATAGAAACTTCTTTTAGTAAAAACTTTTATTCTGTTTTGCAGAAACCTTGTATATCTAGGTCAAAGTCCACCATGATGAAATGTGG
This sequence comes from Megastigmus stigmatizans, assembly GCA_900490015.1. Classification (NCBI taxonomy): domain Eukaryota; kingdom Metazoa; phylum Arthropoda; class Insecta; order Hymenoptera; family Megastigmidae; genus Megastigmus; species Megastigmus stigmatizans. The sequence continues at coordinate 4,698 of UELV01102234.1, forward strand.
CTATGATGACAATGACGACGACACTGAAGGTGATGAGTGAATGAAATATTTTTGTCAGGACGAATCAAATATATCCTTTATCCCTGGCATTACTTGTATCCTATTAAGCGCTGAAATCCGTTACTATTTATCTGCTCTAGACGATCTCCAACTTTATTGTACTCGGTGTAAACAATACAGTTTATGGTGTTTTGCAAAGCTTGGACAAATCGCACCTCTATACGTACGCTACCTGAGCGCACGAGATTCCAATGTATAGCGCAATGTGCCGATGAGTCAGGAGTAAGACCAAAAGCAGCCAGAAAGAAGCCTCTTGAATAATTGAAACGATCAATTCCGTTGTCTTCATTGAGAAGGTGAATGCCTGTGCTGGGAAGTAGCGTAAGAAAAGCATCTACATATAAATTATTGGCTCCTGTGAAAGGAGGCTGTAAAGGTTAACCCTTACTTGTGTGCCATGTACGTACAGAAATAGATAGATCAAGAAAACGCAATAGTTAAACTTTTATTGTGGTCAGACTACTGGCGTTTTTGGTCATTCGAGTATATGAGTCTGGATGAGGCTCTATGAAAATACGAGCTTTCAAAAATTTATTGTGGACTTCTAAGGACGTAGCTGTTATTTGTTTTATTATTTTATTTTTATTAGTCATAGATTTGCTGAGATTTTATTATTTTCACGCAACTCAGGTCGCGAGGCTTAAAAATACTTTAACTTTTGGCTTCGATGGTTATTGCTTTTCCTCGTAGTTTCTCGCGCACTTTACTAATTTTATTTTTATATTATAAAAATTTATATTAAAAAAAAAAAAAAAAAAAAAAAATTGCGCACTCGCGTCCTGCGGACCTACGACAATATATCCAGATGAATTTGAGTTCACTTTAAGGAGTCTCTAACAGAAAAGGGGTAAATTTGTCGTACCTAGGGCGATAAAGCAAAGTGAGATTTGAAAATTATAGAGTTAATTGAATTTTATGGTAAGACTAAAATAAGGGGAAAAAGAACGATTAAGAGAAGACACGCTTGTGTCAGGTATACAATACACATATAAAAAAAAAAGAAAACTAAAAATAAAATAAGAATGATACAACAGCAATGACAGAGAAAAAAGGAAGGAAAGAAAGAGAAACAGTGCGGAGGCCAACCGCTGCACTCATCACTGTTTGGGCGCCAGGTAAATTTTCTGTTACGTTCTTGCAACAGATAATCTTTATTTAATTTTAGAAGGAGCCGAGGTGAAGACTGCTTTCTTTACAGCAGCGTGATTCACTTCCCCTCTGCTCTCGTTCCTCTTTCCATTTATGTTAAATTTTATCTTACCTCTATTTGAGTTGAGGACTTAAAATATAATAAATTCCTTCAATTGGTAATTTGATTGATAATATGTCTTCCTTCAGATTTATGAAATTGATTGGTAAGGGTAACTAAATTTGTTCGATTCGTAATTTTTGAAATTGTGACGTCGACAGATGACGCACAAATATTATATATATTTTTGAGCCTAGACTTCCGTCTAATAGCTCGGGACTCTTTATAAACCGTTCTATTGGGATGTGTGAGGGTGAGTGTTCCCTAATTTCTCCGGCACCTATTGGTCCGAAAAACAGTAATTAGAATATCGCTTTCCCAACGTCTTACGATTTGAGAAACAGCGAGATTTTGGAACACCGCTTACAATCACCACAGATCAGTGAGCACAGATCGAATCGTCGCTCTTCACGGCCTTTGTTCAAATGATCGGCGCTGGAAAAATACATACGACTTCCTATTATCCAAAAGGAAATGTAATGTTAGAACGGTGGCACCGGACCCTTAAAGCGGCGCTTATGTGCAATCCGCACAGCTGTTGCCAACCGTCCTGCTAGGATTGAGAACAGCTTTAAAGGAGGACATAGAAGTTGCACCGGCAGAGCTCCTCTTCGGCACTACTCTACGGATCCCAGGAGACTTTTTTGTGGCTCAGGACTACCCAGTTGACACTCACTCCTTCGTCGAGCGTCTCAGGACCCACTTCAGAGCATTGAAGCCGCAGCCAACAGCACATGACGTAAAGGCCAAGCACTTCGTACACAAGGACCTCGACACGTGCTTACATATCTTCAAGCGGGTCGACGCACTGAAGCCGCCTCTTACGCCGCCATACACAGGTCCACACCGAGTACTCAAACGACTGGACGGAAAGCGGTTCATCGTCGAGGTAAACGGAGAGGCGAAAACCGTCTCCAACCTGGGTCTCAAGCCAGCCTTCATAGCCACAGACGACCTGCCCTCACCTCCAGACCTTCAGCCGCATAGAACTTCCAGACCTACAGTCTCATTTCAGGTTCCCAAAAGGCCTCCTTCGCCGGCCAGCCCAGGTTCTTCGTGCCTTCCATCTCTGTCAGCCACTATGAGGGGGAGGGGGGTAGCTGTGGCACCTGGGCCTCGCGCGCCAGACAGCAGCTCGCCACCAGTCTCTCAAGCGTCCGTCAGAGTGTGCCGTGAGCGCAAGCAGCGTTTTGTACTGAGGCACGATGCAGAGCCAATTTTCGCCCTCTCTCACACCTCACGCAGCTGCAGACCTTCGCACAGCGCTTTCTCCAGCACCGCGTGTCTCCAACCACAGCTCACGCCGCAGCCTTGGCGGCTCGTGTGTTGAGCAGCATCTCTTCATCTGAAACAAGCATCTCTAGTTCAATAAAATTTAAATATATTTCTATTTACTTGTGTGCATCTTATTGTGCTTCGGGCACAGCGGCGTCCTTCCCGTCTACAGCTTACCACGGCACGAGTCAACGCGGAGGAAGGCAGCCAGCCCGAACAAATTCTCCGGCCGGCTTCATCTTCGATGATCCGGGTGTCCTGAGTCGCGGGCTTTTGTTGTATTCAGACGGTTTTATAACGAACAATTCTCGATGTGTTATTGTACGAGGTTTGTTTCAGACTAAAAGTGTTGTTCTTTGGAGAATAACAGTGTCCGTTTGTTATTTTCTCGCTCACGTTAGTATGGTCCGATATTAAATTTCGCTGCGTCGTACTGACTATGCTTCTCTTTATAATAATATTATAAAAATTATGAATCCCGGACTGATTAGACAGTTTACCGTAACCGGATATGTCACACGTTCAAAAATTTTAACGGAAAAGAAGTTTATTATTTCATCGAAATGGTCAGCAAGTTTTAATTTCGTTAATCCGATAGTTAAAGCATTCGAGGTATATAGTGTTACTTTTCGGTGATAGGCACGTTGGGAGATGTAATATGATATTATTTTCCGTCTAAGTCTAAGGGAAAAATTCCAAACTGTTCGTGGGAAAAATGTTGGTTGCCATGTGGCTATAATTATTCCTTGTTAATATTGTTACGTTTTCCGTAATCTAATTTCTATTTGATTGTGATTACTTAGGCTTCTTAATGTTACTTAATAATTTAGTCTGTCCGTATTAATAACTTTAGTTTAACCCAATTTCAAATTATTAGTAAAAGCAAAGAGAGATCTAGGTCTTTATTTGTTAAATGTATGTAGCTACTGTTATTATAGATCAATGATTTTGTAAAATTTTTGTTGTATAAAATAGGTTTAATTTATTAAAATAGGTTCATTTTAATGATGAATTTATTATTCCTTCAATATTCACAAGAGTAAAATGAATTTATTGATCGTCACGAAATATACTGCAAAACTTTCTTTATTATTACTATTTTGCGACGTTTCGCAAATAAAGAAAGTTTTGCAGTATATTCCATGATGATCAATAAATTCATTTTACCATTGAAAATAGGTTTAACTATTATTTAATTATTATTTAAGTCTTATGATTATTGTTATCTTCCTGGTTGGTTAAAATATAATAAAATTACTTATTATGGATTTTCCTATCAAAATCTTATGCGAGTTGCTACTTATGAAACAATTACCAAGATGAATGATTTACACGGCTTATTATAATCAAGTTAAAAGAAAAATTTTGTTTGAGGTATAATAATAAGCCTCTCAGTCTCTCAGGATCAGAGACTTAATCTGTGTGTATACTGTGCAACGAAGCAATAGCGAGTTTGGAGGAGTGGCAATAGGCCGATCATCCATTCTCCTGTGGAAGTTGCGCAGTATTCGCAGTTCGGTTTCGAGTAGGTAGGTCGCGAATGCGCGAAATCCCGAGTGCGCAGAATTACGAGTGCGCGAGTAAAAATGAACAAAAAAAAAATCCTTGAAGTGTATAACAAAAAAAATTATATCCGATCAAATTAAAGCTGCGCGAGTGAAAAAATAAGTCAATAAATAAATCCGAAACTAAATACGAACGGGCACTTAAAATCGGAATTTAAATTTTCATGGATCATCGTTCGAACGAATTTTTCTAATAAAACAATTTAAAAGTGACACTGACGAATGTGACGTCCGAAAACTATCACAAAGTAAATTGTTTCACTAAATCAATTCCTAATTAAAGAAATTGATCGCGTTGTTATGGTAAATTTTGAGCCAACGTTCTAAACGCAATAACTATTTAGCTGAGTGTGAGGAATAATAAAAATTCGCGAATATAATACTGGGATTTCTCGGCTTTTTATTATCGCCTAGTTTAAATATTTGCGAATCGTTTAATTTATACTAGTCCCTTCCTATTCCTGTGGCGGCACCAAATAATTATGTAAGTAATAATTATGTTGACTGACACTAGTGCGAATCCGCGTTTAATAATAATCTTATGATATATATATATATGTTGCAAGTAAATGTTAAGTATTATTTGGAAAAATTATCTGAATCGTACTAATGGTGCACGATTAACAATTTATGTATATAGTATTATAAAAGTAGCTTGAAAATTATTAATAATATATTATGTATGTAAAGTTGTTTGAATCGTACTATTTGTGTACAATTAACAAGATTTTAGATTAAAAGTAGCTTAAAAATAATTAATATTATGTTATATTGGTAAGGTTATTTGAATCGTACTATTGGTGCACGATTAATAAGATTTTAGACTGTTATGTTATACGCAACAGAAAATCTTTTTATCGTTTATGTATATATATATATATATATATCTTTATGTATATAGATATATGGGAGCTCGAGTGCTCGTCCCGTACGGGCCCGTCTGCTTTTTTATGGCAGCGCACACTCTCTCTCTCTCTCTCTGCTCTCAATCTCTCCCTTTTGAATTGGGCTGTTTGAACTTACCTTTTCGTGGTCGACTTTGGACGATTGGATTCTCCTTCTTATTAATTAGATTTATTTTATACCTTCCTTCTCGGTGTATTATATTCCCTTGGATTTAAATTCGTTTGGGGGTGTCGTAATAATTGATACTCCTTTTCTCTTTGGTTGTTAATCTTTATTTCCTTTTAATCCTCTATCTAATTTTATTTTTTTTGTCACAATCTGCTGTATTAATTTGCACTAATATAATCCTTCCGCAAGATTTGTTAATCTAGTTAAACTTGGCTCTCTGGCCGAATAGTCAAAATCTGTCAATTCTAAACACGGCTCTCTGGCCGGCTAATTACGACTGCTCGACTGGAAAAATGAAGCCCGGCTCAATGGGTCGGTATCGGGATGGCCTGTCCCCCTGCTCCACCGAGTCCGGCCGCAGTTTTCCATCCTCGAAGGAGAGTAGTTCTCCCAATCGCCTAAATCCCTTGTTTTTCTCTCTCGCACCCGTGATGAAGTTTTCAGGTGGCTGTAGGCTGCTTAGTTCGTCGAGTTCGGCTTGGAATTTTACGATAGGGTCGGGTTACTTCGACTCAACTACGGGTGACGTCTGAGTGTTCGCTTTTATTGATGCATGGAAATTCAGTGGTTTTATGTTTAAATTTTATAGAACAACATTTATTAAATATAGCTTAAAAGTAGTTACTTGTGGTTGGTGGTTTTGATATTGGTTTCCATAGACCTATTATTATAATTAAATTTTCCTTACATGACTATATTAATGATAAAGAGTTAGTTATATTTCGTTAGTATTGTTTTTTTTTTGTTTGGTGGTTTGGATCTGTAGATTCTATAGGTCGGTGGTTTCCTCTGGTAGCGGTGGTGTCGTGGTTGTGATGCCCCATGAGAAGTATTCGAAGTCGTATGCTAGTGCGTCGGGTACCACGTCCACTTTGAACTCCCCCTCTAGTGATGGTGGTGTTAATGGAGTGAGCTCCTCTGCGTTGGTGGTAGGTGGTTGTTGGTGTATCATCGGGAGTTGGTATTAACAGATTTCCAGATGGTAAGGGAAGTCCGACGAACTCACTAGCATTCCACACGTGTAGTGGGTGATCTTCAGGGGCCCTAAATACTCTACCAGCACCTGCGGGGTGGTTCCATGCTCCTTGAGTGGAAGAAACAGATGAACGCGGTGTGTCCGCTCTTCCCCCGGATTGATCTAAAGTATTCGACCAACCCGAAGTTGGTCATGCCCGCGTGTACCTGTTCCTTGGTCTTGGTGGCCGGAATGAGTACATGGATCCTTCATCCGGCCTCGTCCTCCATGATCCGCGTGTTCGGCGGCGTACGTTTGGGAGCCTGGGACGTGCTTGGTTGGGATGCAGTCGCCGTCCCGATTTCCTGTGGTGGTGGTGTCATCGTCGCTCTCTTCTTGTGGTTTCTCAAGTGGTTTATGAGTTGGTCTATGTGTTTTAGGTCTGTCCTAATTTTTACAACGGAGACTGGTTCTCCGTTGGTATCTGTTAAAACTTGTGCCGATATGATCGGCACAAGCTTGCTAATCTCTGAAGGTTATCTTCCCCAAGTCGGTGGTTTTCTGTTTGATGAGGAGACCCAGGGGGTCGTCGGGGCATCGAATTACTCGTTGGATATCGTCCACGGTGGTGGTTGTTTCTGTGGAGGTATTGATGAATTAGTGGTTATTCGTGCTGGCGATTGAGAGAGAAGGGGTTTTCGTTACGTCATTTGTAGGATCTACTCTCATTAAGGTGAGGTAGTCCATTAATTCCTCGATCTCCGCGGTCGTGGCTGTCGTGTTTGTTCTGTTTGGTCTCCGTCTGATATCCGGCACAGGGACCAGTTCGGTGGAAAATCTTTTTATTGTTTATATATATATAAAGCGCACGTTTCGTACATATATATATATATATACGAAACGTGCGCTTTAATGTATTCGTTTTATAAATGGTCGAAATGTTATTGTTTATTGGATTTTAAAATTTTAAACAGGTGGGGTTTAATAGTCTGGGCATTCTTTTCGGTCATGCGGTTTAATTTTTTAAATATTTAAAGTTGTTTTCTTAATCTATATATGTATATATAGCAAAGTTTTATCGTGAGTACATTTTCTCTTATAACTTTTGAACAAAACAATTGGAATAAATACCGGTGCACAAGATGCTCTAAATTAGAAATTATATTAATTAATATATATATATATAATAAACGTACGAACGGTAACATTTTAATGTAATAGTAAATGTAGATTATATATAGCAAAATGTATTACAAAGTGAGATTGTTTCGACTTTGCAAGAATATTTCTTTCCGAGTATATCAACCTTAATACATCGAATTCCAGGATCCAATATTGAATAAATAAATAATATTTCGATGGATTTTTTTTTCACTTGCCTACATTCTATTTCCTGATCTTTTCATATACAAGTATTTATATAAATCTCTTTATGAATACTTCCCTGAGTGAATTTCACATAAAGTCTACAGCACCGTAGGGGTTAATCGAATAGTCTTCAAGAAGTCAGCTGTTCGGAATAAGTGACCGAGTGAATTGGTGCAGAGAACACGAGTCAGTGAATCGCTAGCTGCCCAAGTCTGTCCGGTGAGAATCAAAACTAACGCACATTGCACGGTGGCTCGTAAACGTATCAAAAAATCTTTTCCCCTCTCTTGCTTTAGAGCTAAGTCAAGGGCGCAATGAACCCTCCGACGTATACAAGACGGGTAGAGCTGCTGCGACGACGGGAAAACTTGTTAATCAAGAAGTCAAGATCATGGGGTTAGCGCGCTCAAACACGTGAATGTGTGTGTGTACGTATACTATTGTTCGAATGGCTTAACGAGATACTTGATAAATGATCTATCGCATGACATAATTTGTTTTTGATCCTGTACGTGGCAGCTGGGAAAGTGAATCTATGAAACTTATTAGTTATACGAAGTTGAGGTATAAAGGCGGTGGAGCAAGGAGTGAGATCGTTTCTTGTTTTTTTTTTGAATATATACTTTTTTAATGTCTAGGATGTGTAGATAAGATTGATCGTTAGTTGTACATTTCCTACTATGGAGAGATGCTTACATCACTCCATCCCGTCCGCGTTCTAACTTATTTTACTTAAGATAAGTTAATGTTAATTGTTTTATCACATAAACATGCATGTTGGTTTGTATAAATATACCATTTATATGCGATTAAGATATCTTAATTGATAAACACAAGGAGAGTCCACACCGTCTAGGTCACGAATTTTGCGAAAACTTTACAGATACATTCTTTGGCGAAAAATGTACGATACGTGTCTCAGCTTTTATGCCAATGGGCCCTAAAGGCCAAGTTAAAGCCCAAATTATTTTTATCAAAATATATGGAAAATTACGGTTGCCTTACTTGAACCTTTATTACAATATATGTTCTAGAAAGAGATATCAAAAGTATAGATAATAAGTTTTCCAGTTCTATTATGATAAAATTCTTTTCGTACTTCAAACACTCTACATTCTCGAATACTTCCATGTTTTTTGAACTGAAACAAAAAAGTAACAGTTGATTTTAGTATTATGGATAAATCATTTTATATAAATTAGTTTTATATGAAATCAATTTTATTAATAATAACATTTAAAAAAAATTTATATTATATTATGAAGTTAAAAAAATTCAATAAAACTTGTTATTGACCTTGATGCTTAAAGACAAAAATATAAATTGCATACTCTGATCAAGAACGAGATGGAGATAAGTGTGTACTAGCCTGCCAAAGCTACAAAGTACGTGACTCTGTACATTCACAGCTGGGAAATCATCTTCGACCAGATGGACGCAATGAAAGCCTACCTACATCACTCATACACTTTCTATCAAGACTTTGGATAACCGTCAAAAATAGTAATGCCAAATTATGATTTATTTCACACAACGGCTTATATGTCGAGAGCAATTGGAATTTTCGATAAGTCAAGTAACCCGGCTGACGTATCTGCAACGTAAGAAAGTCAAAGCATGGAAGAGCCGCAGTTTGTAATATCTTATCATCTTAATATCGTTTGTAATATTTGAATAACGTGTTGAAGGCCGAAGGTATGGAAAAAATTAAATGTATTCTTCAAGACAATGACGTATTTAAACAATTTTATGCTCTTCACAAATCCTTTGAAATTACTGATGTCAACGTGTTAGATATTATTTTATTAGAAATGTATGCTTATGGCTTGTTTAGTTTGACGAAACATTTACACGATATAAGTTTTGAGAAATAAAATTTGTATAATTATACATTATTATTATTTCGCCCATTAAGGTCCAAGAGCACCCATTTTTTCACAAATCTTTGTTGGTTTCATTTTATTTTTGTACCCTACTAATTTTTCATATTTTTTATTATTTATTACTTTAAAAAAATAAATTACAGCATAATTAAATCTCGGTATAGCACATACCAAAAAATTTTCAGCAATAATTCGTTTATTATACACACATTTTTACATCTTTGGTTCGATTCCATAAAAGTTATTTACAATTTACAATACGTATTTACATATTTACAAAAAACAGATAAATTTTTAAAAATTGTACATGTAATAAGTTATCGCCTGAAGCCAAAAGGTAACGAGTAAGTTTCGAAATGTAACACGACGTATCCTTAAATGCACACTACATTGTAATTTCAAATTTTTTTTAGTAAAATGGAGTATGCAAAAAAGATGACTCTAGTTCCACAAGACAGTATAGATAAAATAAAACATATTACCAATAATCCTGACGAATATCAGCAGATATTATCCAATTTAACTAAAAATTTATTACCTAGTGCTCAAACACCAGGAGACCAGGTAAGTCACCTTGATACTGAATTACACAAGATTTTGAAAAGTGATTCACCAAAAAGTGAAGATGAGAAGTGGAAATTCTTCTCTGAGATGCTGAGACGATATATTGATTTTAAATCGCAAAATCGTGAAAATCATCTTTCTGAAGACAAAGAGAGAGAGAGAGAGAGAGAGAGAGAGAGAGAGAGAGAAGAAATGAGTCATGGATAAAAGGAAGAGCTAAGGGACTGTATGCAAAAAATCTGGGTAAAAGGGCAGGTACCGCAAGAATGGCACCTGGGAATAATCGTACCGATTTACAAGAAAGGAGAAAAAAAGAAGGTGGAAAACTACAGCGGTATAGCTGATGGATTCTGGATATAAAATGTATGCCCAGTCTTATTTAATGAAGCGATGGCAGACCTGGAACTGAAGATGAAAGGGATAGAGAAGGAGGCCATGTGATAGGGAGAAAAAATATATTGGTATGGATGATGTGGTATTATTAGCCCATAATGAAAGTGGAATGAAGCAAATGATGAAGAAGTTAGAGAAGTATATAGAAGAAAGGGGGCTGCAACTGAACGTAGAAAAGACCAAAATGATAGAATTTAGGAAAGGGGGAGGAGGCAGAAGAAAAAAGACATGTTTTATTGGAAAGAAGAAAGAATAGAAAAAGTGAAGAGTTTCATATATTTAGGGTTCAGGATGAGCGGAAACAATGGAGAAGAAAGTCTCGTGAAATACGTAATAAACAGAGCAAAAATGGTCATGGGAAGAATATGGAGTGTAGAAAAAAGGAGATTAAATATGGATTGGAACAGAAGGATGAGGATATTTGATGCGGCGATAGGAAGTATGATGCTGTATGGGGATGTTCGCTTTGTCGCGTACGCGTGTTTCAATGCAAGAGTTATTGGTTTTTATTTTTTAGGAATTTTCTATTAGTTTAGTCGGGTGGTTTCTAGATTTTAGATATTAATTTTGGATATTTTAACATTATTATGTTTTCATTAAATTGGGTTAGTGTTTATGGAAATGTTTATTTAAAATTATTGGATTAAATTTAAATTTAAATTTGCATATCGTAACAGAGACTTTTTATTTATTAGTTTAAATATAATAATTTAAAAATTGGTCAAATCCATATTATTATTTGTGTAATAGTTTAAATATGTGACGTCCGAAAACTATCGCAAAGGAGAATAATTCACTAAATCAATTTCTAATCAAAGAAATTGATCGCGTTGTTACGGTAGTTTTTGAGCCAACGTTCTAAACGCTATAACTCAGGATCTATTTAGCTGAGTGTGAGGAATAAACAAAAATTCACAAATATAATACTGGGATTTTCTCGGATTTTATTATTGCCTAGTTTAAATATTGGGAATCGCTAATTTATACTAGTCCCTTCCTATCGTGATTTTTTAAAACAGCTGAAAGAAATAATCAGTTTAGTGATTTGAATCACACTATTGCTGTACGATTAACAAAATTTAAATTAATTTACAGAAATAGCTTAAAAACCAGAATTATTATATATATATATTAGTAAAATTGAATGAATCGTACTGTACGTGTATACGATTAAGAGATCATGTATTTAAGGTATGTTAGATTAATATAGTATGAATGAATCGTACTGAGTGCGTACGGTTAACAAAATTTATATTAAATGATTAAAAATAATTATTAGTATAATCTGAATCGTACTGTGTGTGTGTACAATTAACAGATTTTATATTTAAAGTATATGTTAGATAAATATAGTATGAATGAATCGTACCAGGTGTGTGTACGATTAACAAGTTTTATATTAAATGATTAAAAGTAATTATTAGTATAATCTGAATCGTAC
>UELV01102248.1:0-20644 GCA_900490015.1 Megastigmus stigmatizans
AAATCGCAGAGTACAACAAACACTTCTAACCTTTTATGCCTCTCAAAAACAAACAAGAAATTGTATATACTTGAAACTGTGAATATATGATCGTGACGAGTGTACCAATACAAAAAAAAATGAAATTCGGATGTACGTAGCCCGCGAAATTTAAAAAGTCACCTTACTTTTTGAACACCCCTCGTATATACGCTGCATAAGGCATTGGTGGTGGTATGGTGGCGTGCATGTACGATGACTAACTCCAGTCAAGGACTATATCAATGGCATCTTAGAACTGCAGTTTTGCAAACAGTTGACGAAGCATCCGCCGTTGTTTTTGAAAGCGCCTTACTGTGAGCAAGCAGCACACTGGGACTTATTTTCATACATCTAACTAAAAGATTTGCCTCCTCGATGTGAACGCCCACGAAGCCCGTAGGATCCGTCAGAGAAAAAGTCTCTCGAGATCTTATTAAACGAATTCTAACCACTACACCATTTGGCAGCAGCTTTTATTGATTAAAAACGTCGGAGTGAAGGTGGCCAATCATGTCAATCGATTTCTTAACAGATAAAAGTCTACGACAAGCTGCGAGACCGAGATTCTCGTTGTTCGTGTCATCCATTTTATCAGCTGTGTCGGCTGCCCATAAAACACTCGTCAAGTGTGATGCCTTTGCAGCAGGACCGTTATTAAGTAGTGTTTTAATGTATGCTCTGTAGGCATATGCATTAGTCATCGGCGACACAAGTTTGTGGTTGAAAAAAACATCGACTTGGTTGAATAGCGAGTGCATGAAATTGTTGACAGATGCAGTGCGATTCTTTAAAGCCTCAGAACCCTCGGGTAAAATAGCTTCAATAATCATACATCTGAGAGATACACGTAAACTGAGCATGATATGAGCAAGATCAATGTACTCCTCGCCATTTCCCGGTATTACAAATTCTATTGGTCGGGCTAATCGTCGGTTAATGAGGATATAGGCTTATACTGTACTGAATGCAAACCCTTAAGCGTTATCTGAGTAGGCGGAATTTCAAACAGAGATAATTCAGATTTTAGGCATTCGCACAATTGGGTGTGTAGGAAAGTTATCCTTATTAAACAAAAATGTCTCTTGTAGATCGATTACTACTCTTCCTCTGCTTCTTCTTCTTCCTTTTCTCTTTTATCACTTGACCCTTTGTCGTATTTTTATTCTTCTTGATACACTTTTTATTCTACTTCCTTTTTCTCTGCCACTTGAGTGGGTGTTCGCGGTGCTCAGGCTTTGAAGCAACTGTATCGGCTCGATATAGCGGGGCACTTAATAACCGGACCGCTCCATTAATTTATCCAGCTTTTCTTCGGCCACTCTCGCTAGACCTTCATACCTGTACGTAAAATCTCTTTACCAACAGCCTTAGCTCCACGGCTAAAGAGTGGGAGAACCCTTCGGAATTAGCCGACCGATTACGTGGAATCGAACGCGAGATCACGCTTGCCTCCAATGCCAGTAATAATTTCAGTAAAAAGGTGGATTCAATCGATAAAAGAGTCGGAAAAACCATTGAAACGATAGGCAAGTTATTAAGAAACGTAAACCACAAGTTATTTTTTAACCGTTACCAATGGGGGTCGCTTGGGTTTATAAACTCAGCAAAAATGAGCTAATTACCGAGCTTAAAGCACTTCGCTTAAACGCCGATGGAACTGAGCTGCATTATGCCAGCGACTGATAACATACATACGCGACAATCTTCTCGATTTCATCGACAAACCTGCCGATCCTGCAACTTACGACGAAGAGCACGGCCCTCCTCACCAAACTCTCAACCAAGCTCCAAACCTAGACAGAATCGACCAGTAATGAAGGCACAGACCCCATACGACCGGAAAACATGCCGCTGGAAATCCAGGCAACGAGGACACAACCTTTTTGAGTGCAAAAATATCGCAAAGAAATTTTGCTCTCACTGACGTAAAGATGACGTTTGGTCTCGGGACTGTAACTGCCCTCGTCAGGGAAACGATACCCGGGCCGGGATGTCAGCTCCCTCCACCCAGTCCGCACAATAAAAGATGGACATCTATACATAGATGTGTTTATAAACACTCGACGATTTGCGGCTCTAATAGACCCCGGTTCGGTTTACTCTTATGCGAACCCGTACTCCGCGAAAAGTTGCGAAAAAAACGGCTTGAAAAGCACGCGAATTAAGCAATCCGCAGCGATGGCAGACGTCTCGACTACAACACTCGCAAAATTTGTAGCAGGACATTTACGTACTTCCAACGCCACGGTAAACGTCTTCTATGTAATGCGCAATCTGAAACATCATTTTTTGTTAAGCATGGACGTTCTAACTCGACTTAATATGGGCTTATTTTTAAACGACGAATTAATTATTAGACCTAGTTTCTCCTGTCTATGCCTGTTTCGACGTCTAGGCGAAGCCAAAAGACGTCGAAACAGTCGACGGCCTCGCGATAATGTCTAGGAAAGAGATAACCGAAGTTGATGCGTTTATAAACAGTCAAATGGCTCTCTTCAACGGGATTAAGGGGCTTACACCACTTACACAACATGAAATTAAATTTAAACCTACCGTAATTCCAATAAAACAACGATATCGTCCGCGAAAACCAGTAAGCTCACAAAATCGGCAGTATTCGCCTGGTACTTCAGGTGTGCAAGGAGCTCCTTCATAACGGACGCATCTAAGAGTCTTTTTGCTTTGATTATCTGGTGGTCCAGGAGGCAAGACAAGGCGACTCTGGAGAAGACTATCATGCTTCCCGCTAAGCCGTCACGCAGGCGCTCATGGTGACGTCTTAATCGACGTACCCTATTGTTCCTCTTTAGCCGAAGGTGCTCCTTGGCCTAAGTGGAACTTGGGATAACCTGAGCACCCCCACTCCTCCGTAATTTACTATCCACTACGCTGGCGCTCCAGATAGAGTGTAGTCATTGACACGTTTACCTTTGTCTTCCTATCTCTGGCACTCCAGGGTAAGAAGAACGAGTGTCGGTAATTGGTACAAGAGGCGCTCCTCCGTACCAATTACGGGATACCCTGTAATACGACTAGAGATTTAACTACGTATCAGCTTCTGTACTCGCAAATGGTAAATGTCGGTAACTGAGGTGCCCCTCGTTACCGATACTGGGAAATTATCATCTCCCGGACTTCGCGTTTGCACTGGTACACTAATTAGGACCCACAGAGTTCGAATCCGTGCAGTGTCAGTAATTAGGACACTCTATGTAAATTTCTTCTGTTTCAGACATCACAAAGTGTGTCTTATCAACACATATAAACAAGAGTTATTTATTTACGAGTTTTCCCCTTCTCCAAGAACCCTGGTTTGCCTGAGCATCCGGGGGAAGGTTCTAACGTTTCATGGTTTTAAAGGCTTCAACTCGGCATCGATAGGCAGCGGCATGACGTCACCGTCGTTGCTAGGCACCGTTGGTTCCACTGCGCGCTCAGTGGGTCCTATACATTCGCTCTAATATTGGCGACTGCGTGCGTATATGTGAGCATGTTGTCGCAGAGGAAAAGTACTCTTTTCAATTCCCGAAAGTCCGTAAGCTTTCGGCAGGGTGCTTAAAGGCATATGAAATGAATTCAAACTATCAATAAACTTTAAATTCAAAAATTCCGTTAAAATAATTTTTGAACCATTCAAGATTACTTGTGGCTTTTCGCGATTACTATGTCTTTCTATTAGGTATTTAAAAACAAATTGACCATCGAAGCCTTGGGAATTATGTGCGATATATAGTGTTTTTTTTTTTTTTTTTAAATTTGACGTTTAGACAGAGCTAAATCAATCAACTCTTTCACAACGTTTATATTAAATATGTATTCTCTAAAACCACAGTATTCGGATCTGTTAGATATATCTGCATCCTCGAAACAAAAAGTACACACTTATATAACGCATAAATTTGGCTCTTGCATTTTTCGCTCTTCATCGTCCAGTACAGGTGTGAACTGTTGCGTCTCCAAATCGTAAAATAAAAGTAACACGCTTTGTCTCTGTTTAAAATCTTTGATCGGTTGTACGAAACAATCTGCAACTGGCAGCCACTCGTTACAGACATTACAAAATGACACACCACAAACGTGCTTCTCTCCACGATTATTAATTCGTACACATTTGCAGCAAATTGAACAGATTTTCACTTCGTCGCACACACAACGGATTTTTTATGGATGTGCGCTTCTAATGACTTTCATAACAATTATTGTCAAAAAAATTCCGGTTACAATTTTCGCATTTTTTCAATCCGTTAAACGTATCACACTGTTGGTTTTATAGACATTTGTAGCATCTGTTGGAGCATCTGTGACTGTCGACATGATTTGTGACGGGCACGCTAGTTTCGCTTAGCGTTTTTATACGCGATGCGCGTCTAACATAATATGTTAAAAAAGTTCGGGCTCGAAATTTCGCTTGTCTAATCGCGTATATAAGTTTATTTTTCGTTACTTGCGGTTCGGTTTATGCTCTCCTCACTCGGGGTAGCGATTATGCATCCTCAATGGTATGCATAACGCGGCCCGAGGTAACGAGAGCTTTCTTTGTTATTATAATACTCGTGCGTTCACGATTGCCGCGCAATGGGCAATCGCTAAACACTTATTATTCTTTAGTTTTTTAACTTTATCTTGTGTTTGTAATCGCCTCGTATTGGACGATTGTTAGGCACTGTTTTGATTTTTTTATAATTGGGATAGGATTATTTGGTAGATTATGCAGCACCGCAACGGACTACATAATTGCCGGACAAGGAAAGGAAATATATTTTATTTACCTGTACTGACTCGCAACGGTAGACTATGCAGCCACGCAATGGACTGCATAATCGCCAAGATTCTTATTTCAATTTTTAATCGATTTGGTTTCAATTTTAATTATAATCTTAATCTCTAGGTAGACTACACGGCCACGCACTAGACCGCGTAATCGCCACGGATTATTAGATTATTTTAGTGATTCTACTTTATTTTAATAATTAGGATAGGATCGTTTGGTGGACTATGCAGCCACGCAATGGACTGCATAATCGCCGGATAAGGAAAGGAGATTGATTTTATGTATCTTTACTGACTCGCAACGGTAGACTATGCTGTCGCACAATGTACTGCATAATCACCGAGAGCCTTTTTTTAATCTTTAATCAATTTGATTTCAATTTTAATTATAATCTTAATCTCTAGGTAGACTACACGGCCACGCACTGGACCGCCTAATCGCCATGAATTGTTAGATTATTTTAATGATTCTGCTTTAATTCTTACAGCATTAGGTAGACTGTACAGCCACGTAATGGACTGTACAATCGCCACCTGCTGTAAGTGTAAGAAAGATTGTACTGCTTAATACTCGGGTTCACGATTGCCACGCAATGAGCAATCGCTAGACGAGTTTAAGCTTCCATGTTTTATTTGAAATCATTAAAGAAACTTCTAATGTTTAACAAAAATCCGTTACATTGCCCCCCAAAATAAAAATTTTAAATTTAACAAAACAAAACACAATTTATCATTTTTATTTTTAAACTAATTAAATAAACGATACATATGATTAGTCTTATATTGATTATACTAAAAAAATCACAGTATCTATCACTTTCTTGTAAATAAATAAACGAGATCACTTTCTTGTACGAAATCTAAAGTATAAGTTTTTTTTAAAAAGGAAATTATAGTTCGGTCTGGTTGATCAACGATAAAAAATTTACAAAACAAAAAAATATCTAAAAAATCGCTTTTTTAAATTAAAGAAAAATACGAATATGTCAATAATAATTATTTTTTTATTTTTTGAGCCACGGTTTTAGTTTACCGGGGCGCACTAAGTCTTCTCTATTCGCTGCGAGGCTGTGGCGAAACTGTTGCAGCAGGTCCTCGTAAAACTCCTCGTCTGCGACGTCCATGTCGCTGTTGTTGTTCGCATCCGGGTATGATATGACGGTGTGGATTGACGGGGGAGGAAATTCCTCGCCTTCGCCGCCGGTGGCCAGCTGCTCCACCTCGTCTAGAAGCTGGCGGAGCTCCATATCATCGTCCGCGCCGCTGGTGATGGTGGTGGTATTGGTGGCGACGTTGGTTGTGCTCGTGGCGATGGTGGTGAGCTTGCGTTCGCGAGTGGAAATATCCCTCTTGAGGGCGGCGAGAGTGGTGTTGACTCTTGCCAGCTCCTCCTGAACATTTTCGGGGTATGGGCGCTTCTGCCCGCGTCGTTGGTGATGGTTCTCGCTTTCTGGCATCTGCGTGCCCTTGGTAGCGCGGCACCGAGGCGTTTGGGTGCCTCTGCCGTTTTGGTAGCGGCCCTCTACTTTTTTCCACTTGATGGCTTTCGATCTCTGAACTCTCCAACACGAGATGTGGAGACGGTGCCACTACACCTTGTTAAATTCTCCGTCCTTTGTTTGGTTGGCTGCATCGCAGCACGCCATCCTCTCGGTTTGCGTACTCTTCGTGTGAGGGCTCATGTTGGAGTATGGGCTTGAGCGCGGGGCCTGCTTTTTTAAAGCTTGGCACGTGGCACCTCCGAAAGCTTGCGAAAGCACGTTGGAGTGGCGGTAACGAGCGGCGGGCCAGCTGCCGATACTCTATCTCTCTCGCGGCCGCCGGTGCTCTGTCTCTCTTGCACCCTCTAGTGCTCTCTCTCGCACCCTCCCGCGCTGCTCGGCTGACGCAGTTTGTTTACGTCGCGCGGTCTACCTGGCTCCGAAACGCCGGTTTTCAAACCCTTTAAAATTTGAACATAGCGGGCTTTAGAAACTATGTATTTTAAAAATTCTTTTTAGCTTTTCTATTATATCTTTTTCGTTTACTTTTTCGCGCACTGTCGTTGTATTATTAGCGCTATCTTTTATTGTTTTTTCTTAGTTCTAATTGACTATTATACATTAATTAATTATTATTTGTTTATTGAAATATTTAAATATATTAATGCATATTAATTTTAATGTATATGAATCTATTAATGTATATTAATATTTCGATTTAGAAACATACAGTTTTATATTTGATATGTGGAATTTTCCTCTTTCTTTTTGTCTTTTATCATTGTACAATAAATACATAAATACGTGTCCGCATCAACTATTTCTTTCACTGTATATGGTCCTTCGTATATGTTAAAGAATTTTGCTATTTTATTATCGAATGCATCCGATATATTTAAAGCTTTGACTAACACTGAGTCGCCGATATTGAAGGTATAATGAATTTTATTCGCATTCTTTTTATCGGCGCGTCTTTTAATATTACTGTGCATCTTTTTGCATGCTAAGAAGATTTTTCTATCGAAAGGAATACCTTTAACTCGCGGTACTTTAGTGCACTTTTCCCGAAAGCGTGGGACGTGATATTTAAAGGCAGCTCGATGGGCGTGTATCCGGTCGCTTCATGATGAATATCATTCATGATATTCTCAATAATTTTCACGTATCGCGCCCATCCGCTATGCTTAGTCTTTACAAACGTACGGAAAAATCTTCCTAGTTCGCGGTGCATACGCTCCTCTACGTTGCTCTGCGGGTGGCGGATTGAAGAGAAGATTGGCTTTACGCCTTGTTCTTCTAATTTCTTCAGCCATTTTTCCGATGTAAATTGCGTACCGTGATCAGATATGATCGATTTCGGTTTTCTATAATTTTTTATATAATCATTAAAGATTTTGCGAATAACTGTAGACGTGGGTAATGGCCCGTATAAATCTATAGATAATAAATCACTAGGTTTATTGATTAACATTGGTTGCGTCAGCTCATTATATTTTTTTGTCACCTTTCAAATACGTGTCTAATCTATTTAACGCCCACACGATCGCGAGCATTTCTTTCTCTGCCGTGAAATATGAGTTTTCGCTTCCCTTTAAGGTTCGGCTGACAAACGTAATTATCACTTCCTCGTTTTGATCGTCGAGTTGTGATAAGATTGCAGCTATTGCAAGATCACTTGCATCTGTAGTCAAGATATACGCTTTTTTAGGGTCTGCGAATTTTAGAATTATATTTTTATCAAAAAGGTCTTTTTTGTCGTTAAACGCTTTTTGATGCTCGTCAGTCCATTCGAACTTTACGCCTTTTTTCAGGAGGTTTACTAGCGGGATCGTATGCTTAGAATAATTATTTGCAAACTTAGTATAAAAATTTACAAAACCGAGAAAAGCTTGTAGCTCTTTTGTATTTCTTGGTATTTTTAAATTCTTAATAGTATTAATTTTATCTGGCTCAGGTTTTAAACCATCGGCCGATATTATATGTCCAAGGAAGTGGACTTCGCTATGCGCAAAATTTGACTTCGCGAAATTTATCCTTAAATTGTGTTTAGACAATCTTTCAAACAGTTTATGTAGACGCATTAAATGCATTTCGAACGTGTCAGAAATTACAAATAGGTCATCTACGAATGACAATAAAAAGTCGTTAAAGTCGTGAATAGCTTCGTCTAGACCGCGTATTAATGCTGTGCTGCTTGTTTTTAAGCCAAATATAACTACATTGTACTCGTATACGCGATTATCGCATTTAAATGCGGTGTATTTTCTGCTTTTTTCGGCGAGCGATATCTGCCAAAATTTCATCGTTAAATCTAATGTCGACATGAATTTTTTATTTTTACATTGCGCGAATATTTCTTCAACTGCCCGCAGCGAATCATAATCATTGATTAATTTATCATTTAGTTTACGCGCATCTAGGCATATCCGTATAGAATCATCTTTCTTTTTTACGATTACTACCGGATTTATGTAAGGGCTCGAGGAACGTCTTATTATTCCGAGATTAAAGATTTTATCAATTTCTTTCTTAACTTTGTCTCTATATGATAACGGAATCGGATAAGGTTTACAATAAAAGGGTAATTCATCTTTTACCGTTAATGTGTATTCGTAATTTTTTCATAGACCCGGGCGTTTTTCAAAAACGATTTTATACTTATTGATGAGTTTACTTAATTCTTCCTTTTGCAATTGATTTAAGTGTTTATTCATATGTATTTTCTCGACGATTTATTTATTAGAAATATCGTACGAGTAATCATATATTTTTTCGGTTAAATGCTTTTTATAAAAGTCATTACCGTAATCGTCGCACTCCTCGTTTTCGAGGTCTTCGTGCATGGCGATTTGCATAGAGGAATACTCTTTTGAGCTCATCTCTACGCCTATAAACGAAATTATGTTCAATTGTTATGCTTATTTTGTTGTACCGCGTGTCTATCAACATTTTAATGCTTTCTGCGTATCGTACCCGATTATGCAATAATCGATAATAAATTATCGAAATAATCGCAAACTTTTTGAACTAATTCGGCTTCGGTATATCCTAGCTCGAGTTCTTCCGCAAGTCCAAATACGTATGTCGCGTAGTTGACGCGATTCAATTTCCCGTTTTGGCGGTATTCACCGAATTCTACTCTGCGTTTAGCCGTTCGCTGCAAGGCCGCGTTCCAATAGCGTTTCTTTAAATCTTTGGCAAAAATCTTGATAATTTTCAACATCATCTTGCTGAAGATACCACCATTCCTGGGCGGAATCTTCCAACACCTGTGAGATGATGCATATTAAGTCCGTCGAGCTAGGCTTCATAAGCGCAACGTATTTGTCAAGTTCTGACAGAAACTTCATCGGTCTTTCTGCTTCGAGACCTTTAAACTTCGGTAACAAGAACTTTATTCGTCGGTTTAATGCTCTGTTAAGCTGTATCGATGCATTAACAGGCGTTCATTCAATAATTTCGCGAATCTCGTCAATTTCGCTTTTATTTTTATCGGCTGCGCTATCTATTTGGCCTAAACAGTATTGTTTAAGTGCCTGTAAGTCATCGCCGTTTACGACTGTATTTAATAGTTCGTTGAATTTTTTATTTAGTCCCGCGTTAACTGCGTTCAGTTCTTCATTTTCGTGTTCGACTGCCGCGATTTTTTCAGTTAAGCTTTTTTCCATTTATTCGAATTTGACTGACAAATGATCTATGCGATCGATTAAATCGCGACGAACTGTTTCTACTTGCGGAATACGAGTTTGTGAAGATTCGCAAGTGTTTTGCAAGCTCTCTAAACGCCCCGTAATATACGTTTGTTCATCGGCAAGTATTTTAAGTTCGTCTGTGACCGCTTGTTCCCACTCGAGACGCTTTTTCTCGACCGTGGTCAGATTTCCTTCCTCCATGTTTGCCTCTAATTCGGCCATAAAATTGGTTGATCTACGCGTGCTACTAGCCATTTTAGCAATTTCTTATACGCGTATATCTTGGTTATAATCAATTAATCGAACAACATGAAATTTATAACAGATAATAAGATGTTTAAGCTATCAATAGGCGACTCATTTTCGAGGTCATATTCTCTATTAATCTTTTGAGTAAGAATACTTTTATTTTAATTTACGCGTTTTCAATCTGGTTATCTTTTTCTATACGAACGAGTTCATTATGCATATGTTTGCATTTCCTTTCAACGCTCTTATTTTTATTTGTTAAACTTTCTGTCGTTGCGTCTAGTTCTTTATTTTTACTGCTTTAGCTTGTTTATCGATAATTTTCTCTAATATTATAATGTTGTAACGTATACCATTGATTTGCTCTTCCGCGATTGTTTGATTTTCAACAACAGTATTTACATTATTATCGATGTCCGCGAGGCGCGTATAAGTGTGACTTTCAAGCAGTCCACTTTGATATGTAGGAATCATAATGATTTTTCTTTAATCCTAGAGCTTTTTCTATAAATATTACAATAACAAATAATCGCGATTTTAGTTATAAATCTCTTATTCGAGTCCCTGTTCGGGCGCCAATTTATTTATGTGACGGGCACGCTAGTTTCGCTTAGCGTCTTTATATGCTATGCACGTCTAACATAATATATTTAAAAAGTTCGGGCTCGAAATTTCGCTTGTCTACTGGCGTATATAAGTTTATTTTCCGTTACTTGCGATTCGGTTTATGCTCTCCGCACTCTGGGTAGCGATTCTGCATCCTCAATAGACTGCATAACGCGGCCCGAGTTAACGAGAGCTTTGTTTGTTATTATGTTACTCGTGCGTTCACGATTGCCGCTCAATGGGCAATCGCTAAACACTTATTATTCTTTAGTTTTTTAACTTTATCGTGTGTTTGCCATCGCCTCGTATTGGACGATTGCTAGACACTGTTTTGTTTTTTTTGTAGTTGGGATAGGATTATTTGATAGATTATGCAGCCACGCAATGGACTGCATAATCGCCGGACAAGGAAAGGAAATATATTTTATTTACCTTTACTGACTCGCAACGGTAGACTATGCAGCCACGCAATGGACTGCATAATCGCCAAGAGTCTTATTTTAATTTTTAATCGATTTGGTTTCAATTTTAATTATAATCTTAATCTCTAGGTAGACTACACGGCCACGCACTGGACCGCGTAATCGCCACGGATTGTTAGATTATTTTAGTGATTATACTTTATTTTAATAATTAGGATAGGATCGTTTGGTGGACTATGCAGCCACGCAATGGACTGCATAATCGCCAAGAGTCTTATTTTAATCTTTAATCGATTTGATTTCAATTTTAATTATAATCTTAATCTCTAGGTAGACTACACGGCCACGCACTCGACCGCGTAATCGCCACGGATTGTTAGATTATTTTAATGATTCTACTTTAATTCTTACAACATTAGGTTGACTGTACAGCTACGTAATGGACTGTACAATCACCACCTGATGTAAGTGTAAGGGAGATTTTACTGCTTAATACTCGGGTTCACGATTGCCGCGCAATGGGCAATCGTTAGATGATTTTAAGCTTCCATATTTTATTTGAAATGATTAAAGAAACTTTTAATGTTTAACAAAAATCCGTTTATTGATGTTCAAGATAGATGGAGGCGGGAAAGTCCTCAGATGAGCCCGGAGTAGAGCTTCAAGCTCAAGGAAGCTAGTGAGTGTCTTGAGTGTGGTGACGCAGCGCCTTTTATACTGCTTTGGCTGGGGAAAGGGTTATCTCCTCCGTGAAGAGCTTCCCACCTCCGTGTCTTTACAATACGATGGGGCACGCTCGCCAAAGCTCGGGCTTTCTCACCGGCGCGGGCGCTCGAGCTTTCTGTCGCATCGCTATATACATATATACATTTACGTGATGCACACCTTGCGCTCGTTGCGCTTTTGATCGAGTAAACAATATAAAAATAAAACTAAATAATACTGAAGTATGGGCTGGGCGTTACAGATTATAGCTTCTGTTGCACGATATGCAATATCTTTTACTTCCTGCTGCCCCCACTAATTTGAGTATCGGCTGATAATATTTAGAAGCCTCGTAATACATAATACGCAGCATGTGTAAGATGTTCCTGTAAGCATCGATTACATATCTTGTACCATCGTAAATGGGTGAATCTCCGCGTCCGTAATTCCTAAAGGAGTGCATAGCTATAGCTATACCTCTTCGAGTAAAATAAATCTGAAACCGATGAATTTCCTCGAGTCCGCAACCCACCACCGGTACACAAACTTGCGCCAAATTTATAAGATCCTGAGCTGCTTCTTTCTGCACGCGACTATTTTATCTTCTGATTTGATTCCAATAGTTGTGTAAAACACAAGAGCGCAACTGACCTCTAACAGCATGAGCATAAGTGGTGACTAGAAACCGCGGTAGGCAGAGACCATCATCGTTTTTGATAGATAAAAGCGAATGTTTTCGCACGGACTCTTCGGTTAAACGCACACGTCCACGACCTGTTATATTATTTATAACAGCACATTTGATCAACAATTTATCATCAATATCGAAATCGTATACACTTTACGCGGCACTGTAAAACATATTCCACAACTCACTGACGTCGAAATTTTGAATAGGCCTACATGATATCCATAAGGGTCCATAATGAAATCTTTCAGATTGAATAGTTAAACCTATAAATCTGTAGGCTAACGGTCACGGCAAAGATTTTTGTGCAGATCAGACAGAGCACTCTCCAACCACTCGTAAATGTTATTATTATCGGGCGGTGGTCTGGATATTCGACCTGTGAGTTCGAGCCCTTCTACACCGAATCGTCGATAGTACCGTGATGAGATACTCTCACATAACATACATACTTACATAACATAACATACATACATAATAAAAAGAGAAATTCTTTTTACCTCGCCTCTAGCGCCTTGACCGCTCCGTAAATAGATAGCTGTAAAAATTGAAGTCTTTGAATATTCATAAATTAAAAAAGAAATGAATTAAAAATGCTACGCAGTTACTGTTTTCGTTTAAAGAGCGGGCAGTGCTATTGTCTGTGCCGATGTCAGATGTGCCCGAACTGGAGGAGGAGGCTGAGGTGAACGATATCTGAGCCTACGGTACCGCGTGCTTCGTTTGACGTCGAGGTCACTGCACCGCCCAGCTGAGGCATCTCACACTGCATGATCGGTTCATCGTCTTCTGCATCAGCGCGCATTTCCCTAACCACTAAAACGTATTTTAAGTAAATCGATATACAGCTTTTGGTTTTTTTTTCACACACATATATAAAAAAGAGTACTCACTTTGACTATGATGTCAATACGGTTAGAGGCAGGATTTGCTTGAAGTTTTCATCTTCTTATCACATTCACCACAAGATCGAGAATGTGTTTATTCATGAAAAGACCGACTTAATACATATATTCTATACTATTAATATTAGTATGCATCAAGACGAATTTAATTTTTGTAATAAAATTTCTGCCGACAGAACTGCCAAGTTGCTGCATTTTATTAAATTAAACAGCGAGCGAAGATATTTATCGCGAGGCATTGCGATATGAAGTGCACCATTAAGAACCCCGAGCACGTCAATTTTCGACGGTAAATCCATGGATACTGAGAGAGCGATACTATGGGCACATCGATGCAAAGATGCTCTATTTATACTTCCTCGGTCTTTGCCACAAGGAGGGGATTCTGCAAAAGAGCGATTGAACTCAGCTGGAAATTGCAAGTGAAGCTTGTGCTTTGTATTCTTCGAAAAAAATAGAGAGAGAGAGAGAGAGAGAGCCGAGTAGTATGACTTTATTTCTCAAGTTTCAACCATGTGCAAATTATTTTGAAATTATTGTCTGCCCGTGGAAGAAAAGAAAATAAATGTTCGTATACCACGAAAATTGACACGACTAAAGCCTCTAGTAAATTTTAGCTTATATACGATATGTGCAATCGTATATAAAAACAATTTTATTCGCGATTCGAATGAAAAAATCATATCAGAGAAAGCCGACTTAATATTGTCTCAAGCTTCAGGAATGTGCAAGTCGTCTAAAAAAAGATTTCATGTAAAAGAATATACAACTTATTTTTTTTTCCTTGAATTGCTTCTTAAAAGTCGACACAAGGCATCCGACTTGATATTGTCTAAAACGTCAGGAATGTACATACCATCTGAAAAGTTTAAATGTAAAAGAATATATAACTCTATTATGTTCTAACTTATTTTCTCATTGTATTGCTTTTTTGAAGTCGACACGAGTCATCGGCGGCTCACATGCATCTTAAAAAAATTTAATGCAGACAAAAATAGCAAGATATTTTATAAAGCAAAAATATTATCTGTCGTTCGTTTCGTATGATGAAAAAGGTTTTCGGTCAAACGATTGACTGAAAAAGGTTTTCGGTAAGTACAAGTAATATTTTATGTTAAATGACAAGTGTTTCTAAAACAAAATTAAAAACAAAAAAAAACAAAAAAAAAATTTCCAAAATTTTTTTTTCAAAAACTGAATTAAAAAAATCCGAAAAAATTGAGAGAGAGAGTTAAAAAGAACTGCACATACGACGTGTGTGGTGACTCATACTCCGAGGTAACGCTATGAGTGCGCAGCTGCAAGGGACACGTGAGAGAGAGAGAGAGAGAGAGAGAGAGAGAGAGAGCATTGCTGAAGAAGATCATTATAACTGGGCGCAAGATTATAGTATTATTTAGTGAAAGGCACAGTATGAAAAATCTATATTGGAATTGAAGCCAAGATTTGATAGCGCTATAGAGATACCATGTACGTTAAGCTATCACGCTTTTATTCCCTCTTCAGAAAACACGCTGAAACTAAAAAAAGTTTGGCTACTAAGAGAATGAAAGATAAGAATAAAAAATTTGAAGTTAATTTAAAGAGAAAATATAAAAGAATATGTAAAGGTATTTCAGATGAGAAGTATATAAAAAATATTAGAATCATGTTAACGCTATGGCATAGTATGGTACGCTGGATTGTCGCTGCGGCTGCTGGTTTACGGTTTAATGCCTCGAAAATATCAGAAAAGTCCTTTTCGGAATATAGCTAGTTTGACATAAAAAATCCTGAAGTTTCGATGTAGACTATTAAAATAATAATAAAAATTTAGTTTTCGAGATGTAACATGCCTCATGTGATTTTGTAGCACTTGGCCTGGCTCTCCCGACTCTCATGCGCAGCGATCATAATCTCTGGGACTAAAATCTATGTCTATTAATACAAAAATTTTTTTATTTTATGAAGAGCGATAAATTTTAACTTGAAAACATAGAGCGAGGCCTACCAAAATACTTTTAGTCGCACTGTAACAAAAAATAATGTATTTATCTCGGTCATCGAATCTCAAAGTTATGAAATATCTATTATATCGTTATGTAGATCAACAAGTTTATTAATTAATATAGAGAGAGAGCTGGTCCATTCTACATCTTTTGGTTTAAAGATTTCGTGAATTTCGAAGCTTCTCAAGTAACAATTTCTTCGAGCTACTTAAAAATACGATGCGAAACTAAGTGCAAATTTTAACCTTTCCTATCAAAAATACAAAGAGGTAAATTTAATTTTTAAAGATTTAAGTATTTTTGAATCGATTTATTCACTAGAATAATAAAAAATTCCTCGAGGTCAAAGCGCTGTGTCGATCTTAATTTTCAGTTTCTTAAACAGCTTTCAGACTTCAAAATTTTAAATTTATTTTCTATACATTTAAGAACTTTTAGATGAACAAATCGAGTAAAATAATGGAAACATCTTGAAAGAATGGTGTTTCAAAGTATGCAGAGCTCAACTAAAACAAACAGAAAGCTTGCTAAGAGATTAATGGAGACTTAAATAACTGCAATTATTGTAACGTGAGAGGAAGAATTTTTTTGAATTAACAAAGCAATTAAAATGAGGAATACATATCGAGAGCATGGCGTATCATCGCTTTTGATTCCCTATTTGTTTTCCTTATATTATCCCGGAATATGTGTAGCTCAGTTTAAAAAATATTCGCTTCAAAGCTGCAGGTATCACTGTGTCGCTAAAATTAAATTTTGTATGAAAAAAACTAATTGTTTAAGGATTTTAGCAAGATAAAGAAGTTGATACACTAAAGAATACGTCTCTAAAGTGTGGTCTTTCGTTTCTCTAGTATTAAAAAGTGTATAAACGTATTAAAGTCGTGCATTCACAACAATCATCGCGCGATTTCCCACCATCATTCCTCGATCAGACTAATTACGAGGAGTAGGAGAAGACAGAACGAAGGTTTTAATAAGGGGATCACCAAGCGTTCGCCCGATTAAGAGAGAGCTACGAACGAGAGACGACATATCTTCGACCCCACGATCAGCTACAGCTCTACTTCATCCAGCTCCGCGCCTAGCATTTTTAATATGCGATACACCGACACATTCTCTCTCTCTCTCTCTCTCTCTCTTGGCTGCGTACAAATTCGTTAAATAAATCAAGCATTAAATAACTAATCAATTATCAATCCATTCATTTATTCACCAATCTTCACATATCTCATTTGGTTCCGTCCGAGTGTGAGCAGAACCGGATACCATCACACGTAACATTAAAGTAAAACTGGTGCTAAGTGTGGGGTTCTGTGTTTGAAGAACCAGGTAGAACCGCGGAACTTTTAAAAGCCTCCGAGAGGCTAGCGTGAACGTAACGCAAACTCTCGCGTCGGTATAGGTGCGTTTAAATACCAATATATATATATGGGAGCGTACACCAAAAATCGGCCAGCGGGCGCGCGCAGAGTATTTTTTGCGTAAAAGGCGCTCTCTTCAACTCGCCTACAATCCTTCGTTGAGTGTGTCAGAAAAAAACAAAGCATGTATATCGATAGATTTTTTCCTGCTCCTTCTAAATCTAACACCACCACAGAACGGCTCGCGCATAGAATTTATAATGCCCATTGATGACGACGTGATAATGCATTCATAAAGGCAAAAACCCGAGGAAAGCCCAATTTATATGCCACTACCACACGGTAGCACCTCAAACGACAGAAACTTGTCGTGGGATTATGAGAAACTACCAACACAACAACAGCAGCCCACGAGAACGATCTACAGCCCTACTATGTATATACAGAACACACTCAATGCACCAAATGCCATATACCAATGCAGCGAATAGAGAAGGTTTCAAACACACCTCTAGGAAAATGCTTATTCAATCACAAAAAACACCTATAGAATCGAGGCAACACCTTTCAAGCAGCTCAGCTCTGTCACGGTGTAGAAACCCGGAAGTGGCGTGTCGAATATTATCCTCGGATGAAGAATTTAGTGATATCGACTGTGTATATATTTTTGCGCAAACGTTCAATAAAAGTGTTTGCATTAATTTTTATTGTGGAGGAAAGGTTACGTATTGCTACAATAGAGCAAGTGACAGCATCGAATTCATTCACCTGCCAGCAAATCACTTTACCCCTTATGTGTGCGCAATGCAAATAAGTAGCCTAAAGGAGCCAGCTGCAACAGAAAACCGCGAGAGCGAGGGACAAATACCGGCAGCTGACGACGAACCATCTCCTCCAGCACGCTCACCGAGAAAAGAAGGTGCAATGGCACGTTATCTCGTAGCCACGGCAAGGCCGTCTCATGTACAGTAGGGTGTCCCTTATTTCCCAAATTCCAAAAATCGATCATGCCCCCTAGATCGATTTCTTTTGCTAAAAAACATGATTGAATTTTTTTTTTCAATTTTTATTGTTTATATCGCATTCCTGCAAAGTTTTTTAAATAGAATTAAAAATGCCCTTTTTCAACAGAAAAAGAGAATTTTCAAAAAAATATTTTATTTAGTACTTCTTAAGGGGGCAAGCCACTGTTAATCCTGTAAAAAAAAACATTTATTATTAATATTTTGTAATTTTACAGATATTAATATTATAAATTAGGAAATTTTTTACCCAAAAGACAATACAAATTATAATCATTTAAGCCCATGTAGACTTAATTATCATCACCTCTCAGCTGGATATCCTTTCGCATTCCACTCGTACTCCTTTAAGCCCAAAAGCTCCTTCACCGTAAGGTTTTTTAATGATTTTTTATCCAACTGACTTGAAATTTTGTGAAGTTCTTTGAAATATAGTGTACATTAATGTAAATGTACTAAATTTCTGTAAAATTAAATTTTTTTATTTTTTTCTGACATATTTACATGTTTTTGGATTATTTTTGAACATTATTTTACATAATATAATTGAAAAAAAAAAATTTCTTACCTTTTTACATATTCTAATACACTTATCTTAATGCAAACCACATTTCCATGAACTCCACAAAATTTCAAGTGATTCGAATGAAAACTCACTGAAAAATCCTACAGCCAATACCCTAAAATCATTTAAAAACACATTAGGAGTAAAATCAATCAAAAGTTTTGTTAATAATAAAGGATATAAAATGTTAAAAATACTTATCTGGCCATGTCCTGACCATCTCTAATAATTTTGATGTAACATCCACATCATGTTCGGTCTTAACGTGAGTCAGTTTGATCATCTACTGCTTGATCCATACCTAAAAATCATAAAAACAATTAAAAATATGATAAATAAAATAACATTATTTATGACAAATGTGTAAATATTGAAAATACTTATCTGGTTAAGTTACTTATTTCTAAAAGTTTTGATGTAACATCCACATCATGTTTAGTCTTTACGTGTGGCAGAATGATCAGTTACTGCCAGAACCGTACCTAAAAATCACGAAAGAAATTAATAATATGAGAAATAAAATAATATTATTTATGACAAATGTCCAAATGAACAATACTCATCTTTTTTTTTAAGTAACCAAAGTGTGCATCTTTGGTTACAATACTTGTTCAAAAGTGCATACAAATTATGCTGAACCTAAAACATTAAGTATTATTAGAATAAAACTGAACTGAAAATTTAACAATAATATGTACATTAAATTTTTCAAAAATTAGTAACCGGTAAAAATTATAAGAAATTATTGAAAAAATTATTAAAAAGATTATTGACAATAACTTTACGCATGAAAAGTTTTAATAATTACAAAAGTTTTCTGTATAAACTCAAAGCACTAAGCTGATGATTTAGGGTGAAAGAAAAAAAAACTTTACGCATAAAAAGTTTTAATAATTAAAAAAGATTTTTGCATAAAATTTCAGCTTTACTAATAATATTTATTAAAAATTAAAATAACAGTTTTATTGCATATATTTGTAAAAGGGTCAATGGCCTGTATAAATTTTTTAAATAAAAATTAAAATAAATAGTTTATGTACATACATAATTTAATATTTGCCTGCTCCATAAGAGTCTTCTAACTGCCCTGCTAGAAATAATGGATTTAGGTGGATTAAAATGGATAGAGATTGAATCCACTTGAATTCAATTTTATCCGGCTAATCCATTGTTCAGAAAAATGGATAAAAGTTAGTAAATCCAATTCAATACAACATTTTAATATTCATTTTTATTCATATCAATCCACTTTAATCCATAAAAGTATGAATCCATTTCAATTCCAAAAAACGGTATTCAATTTTTATCCATTCTAATGTCAATATAATGTGAATGTCTTTTGAATACCATTATTTAGCATTGAAGTATACTCTCAGTTAACGAATCCACTTTAATGCAAAAAAAAGCAGTATTTAATTTTTATTCATTCTAATGACAATGTAAATGAATACCTTTTGAATACCAATATTTAGCATTGAAGTATACTCTCAGTTAATGAATCCACTTTAATGCAAAAATATGGTATTCAATTTTCATCCATTCTAATGACAATATAATGTGAATACCTTTTGAATACCATTATTTAGCATTAAAGTATACATTCAATGAATGAATCCACTTTAATGCCAACAAACAGTATTTAATTTTTATCCATTCTAATGCCAATACATGGTAATGGTTTTTGAATACCAATAATCAGTATTGAAGTATAAAAATGATTTATCTATCTATTTTAATGTCAATAATTGGTACTTAATGAATCCCCTTTGATCCTATCAAATCCACTATTCCTAATGCAAGGGATAAAAAATGTATTAAACAGGATTCAATTAAATCTGTTTTAATCCATTTTTATTCGTCATAAGCAGCCAAACCCTGCTGAAAATAACCTATTGAAATCGATTGGAATTAATTAATTTTCAATCAATACAAATCGATTCCAATAAATGTAATCAGTTACATTAAAATTTCTTATTGAAATTCAATCGATATCAATCGATTTCAATAACAATAAAATTGAATACTCAATTTTAGCATTCGTTCAATGTGATTTCAATTCATTTCAAAATAGATATTTAATCAATCTATTTCAATCTATAATTTATTGTAAATACCAATACTTCCGAATCAACTTCAATTGATATTTAGGCTTATCTATTCCAATAC
>UELV01102258.1:0-13009 GCA_900490015.1 Megastigmus stigmatizans
GAGAGAGAGAGAGAGAGAGAGAGAGACTGTTCGAGCAAGCGCGCGAACGAACACACATGCTCGAGACCTGCTGCTGCTTCCACCTGAACACGCGTTTGCTCCTCTACTTGCCAGCGGCACGGACACCAGCCCGCGAGGGGAAGCGCACGCCGGCAGCAGCGCGAGTGGAAGCGTATTGGAACATTTTCAGTGGGTTGCTGGCGTGCAGGTGCCTTTACCAACTACTGACGGTGTGCGGCTACATACTTCAACGCCAGCAAGAGTCCCCAACGACTCCAACATATGCAGCGCATGCGTAGCAAATACCTGCGTGTCATCGAGCATTCTCGACCTCATGAGCATGCAATTTAATTTAATAGGCAGAACATTGGCTGATTTCGAATTGCAGATTGAGCAAAGGCTTGACAAGTGCTGTACCAGCAACAGATAATTTGATTCATACGCTTACTTCTCAAGTCTCTTCTCTTGAGCGCAAATTAGATGTGCCGTCATCCCAGCTGGAGGGACTACACAAGGATCGGCTAATGTTACTGCTCGAAAATACGATTCTTAAAGACAAAATAAATACTTCGCTCGGTAAGGTTTCGGGAATGGTCGATGATATCATGGATAAAATAGACTGTAATAAAAATCAATTACAATTAATTAATGAAGATAAAGATGGCGACTCAAAGAAATCAATGCGTCGCGGGTGTTTGTCTCTTTGGTCTCCGGATGTAAATCTCCCTCTTGTTGCTCGTGCCGCGGGAGCTCTGGCGCGAGTTCTACCGAGAGTGCTAAGCACTGTAAATTGTTTATAAATGGAATACTTGATAATAATGTTTAGAGTGAAAATCTTGAGAAGGTTGCTTTTACAGTGCTTAGTACTATCATTCCTACGCTTCATAGGGAGGACACCGTTGGAGCTTGCGTTTTGCGGCCTTGCGACGCGAGCAATGAGGGGGCGAATGAGACTGGGGATCGCTTGGCATCGGGGTCAAAGAGATCGCCGTCCTGTGTAGTTCGTCTTGCCAGCAGCAAGCGCGTGACAGAAATCATTCGAGCTAAGCGCACGCTCGCCAATAATTATCTTATCCCCATAGATGTCAAAACCGCTTCTCCTACCCTTGAATCTGCCAGTCGTTTGCCAGATAGAAAAATATTTATCAATGTAATGCTCCCTTTTGAAGCATTTAAAAAAAATTTGGACCTCAAGCAGCTTGCGGGATTTATGTGGTAATTATAGCCACAGAATAATTATGGGAGATCTGAATGTAGATTTGTTGTGGACTGGTGGAGATGCAAGGTTTATTCAAAATCTAGCGAATGAACTCTCCCAAGATCATCCAGCACGGCTCGACGCATCACACCGACTCGTCTAACACGTGGATTGACATAATGCTTGTAGACGATAAAGATACTGTACGTGACTATGGGGCACCTTTTCGCAGTAGGCACAACATTATTAATGTCACCATCGAATTTTGTATTGTTTCTCCTCCAAAAGATGGTTTCAGTTTTACAAATTATCGCAAGATAAATTATGAGGAGCTAAATGAATTGTTGTGTCGCTGCAACTGGTCGTCATTTGACCTAAATACTTTAGAGTCTGATTTTGACCTAAACGGAGCACTTGAATGTCTTAGTTCCAATCTCATGGCAGCTATAAATGAACTTGCTTCATTAAAAATTGTAACTCCTCGTAAAGATAAGGCATCATGGATTGGGACTGAGTTTCAGCTTCTGATTGACAAACGTAACGATACACATAGACGGTATAAAAGGACTGGGAGTGCTGCGTTGTTAGATGAGTTTGTACGTCTGCGTAATGAGGTCGAGGAGCGCATAGATCAAGCGCGTACCTCTTTTTTAAGTACTCATATAAACGATACCCTAGATCAGAAAAAAGATATTTGGAAAGAAATGCGTTACCTCGGCCTCTTACCTAAGAGCAAGGAGGAGTTTACATTACTCAAAATTACTAATAATTCAAAATACTGAATTGTATTTTCAGTATTTTGTAGAATGAATTATTTTCATTGCATTTTCCTTATAAAAAAAATTTATAAAGTTGAAAATTTCCAAATTTTTTAACTTTTTTTCGTGAAAAACACGCCATATTTTTTTACAGGAGTATTTTAACAAAAAATCGGTATCACCATTCGAAAGAACAGCTCAAAATATGTCAGATATGATCTTTTTCAAATTTTTTCAAACCTTTTTTTTAGTTGAAAAAAGGCCTTGAAAAAGATGTTGAAAATTCGGGGTCTTGGTCGTTAATGGGTTAACGCCCACTTTGCGGGTGTGTCAGTTACACCTAATGAAAATATAGAGGATGTAATGGATTTAATTTTATCAGCGTCTGAAGATGGATTTTCCTTCAAACCATTAAACTTTGCGGATGTTGTACGCGCCATTTCCCATTTTTCTTCACTGGCGAGAGGCGTGATCCTTTTCAATCAGGGTTCAGGCATACGTATAGGCATTGATAGAAGGATGATGACCTTGTTGTTGCCTTTTGACTTCAGCAAGGCATTTGACACCATCTCTCCTTCGAGACTGTTGAGCAAACTGCGTGATCTCGGGTTCTCGAGGTTCGCACTCCTGTGGATTAAATCTTATTTACAGGGCTGCACACAACGAGT
Organism: Megastigmus stigmatizans; assembly: GCA_900490015.1. Taxonomy (NCBI): domain Eukaryota; kingdom Metazoa; phylum Arthropoda; class Insecta; order Hymenoptera; family Megastigmidae; genus Megastigmus; species Megastigmus stigmatizans. The sequence continues at coordinate 2,625 of UELV01102258.1, forward strand.
TTTTAGTAAAAGTAATGGTTGTTCTTCGTGGATAGAGACCAACATGGGTGCGCCACAGGGGCCGGTCCTCGGTCCTTTGCTCTTCTGTCTCTATATCAATGACCTCAAAAACCTCTTTGATCGAGGGACGGTGAAGCACATACTATATGCTGATAACCTCCAAATTTACATTCAAACATCAGCTGATAAACTCCTGGAAGGAGTAGCTCGCCGGTTTTATGCGGCACAAGTGGTATCGATGTGGGCCGAGCGCTTATGCCTCCGTCTCAATGCTGGCAAGACCAAAGCAATTTTATTTGGTTCTCGAAAATATGTCAATTATTTAGTCACAGTGGGATTGCCAGATATTGACATAGGGGGTGGCGCTCGTGCCTTTTTCCGACACCGTTGTTAGTCTCGGTGTTACATTAGATAGCAAATTGACGTGGAAACCGCAGATTGACTCTATAAGTAAAAAAGTCAATAAAGCCCTTTACAGGCTGCGGTTTATAAGGGCATGTACCACCGAGGCTTTGCGCAGAAAACTGGTTGAAGCTCTAGTCTTACCTCATCTTGACTACTGCGCTGTAGTGTGTCTTGACGCGTTTGATGAGCAAAAAATAGGTTTACAGAGACTGAACAACACATGTGTGCGATTTATATATGGTGTTACGAGGCATGAGCACATCACCCCCTATAGAAAGCAGTTGGGCTGGTTGTGCGTTGACATTCGATGGATGTATTTGGCTGCCATCCTTATGAATAAAGTTCTTCAACTCAAAAAACCTGAGTGCTTAGCGACATTTTTTCGTAAACACCAGATCAGAGGCACTAGCAGGGGTGATTCCCAAGAACTCTCGATACCAGGAGTGCGTATGGAGACTGGAATGAGATCCTTCCAGGTCCGGTATGCGCGCTTTTGGAACTCTCTCGCAGGCTCTCTGCGCAACCTACCATCTTTGAGCGGTTTCAAAGCGGCGATCTATGAACACCTTTTTGACGTTGATGTTTAGCCCCTCCCTCCATGGGCTGCACTTGCGGATCATTGATTGATTATATTCGATTACATAAACTTACACGTCACACTTTTGGGCAGACCTTAATTTTTGTTATTAACTTATTTTGTCTGTTCCTTATACCTTATTTTTAAAAGTGTGAGTGTATTTATTAGCGTGAGTGTGTGTATGAATGGGATGAGTGAATGTAAATTTTACCTCATAACTGATAGATATCGACTGAAATATTTTGTATTACGTTTATTTGTGTTATTTTATTTATGACGTTCTATGATATTATTATTTATTGTACTGAAATGTTAAGACTGTTAATTATATGTATTCTAAGGCTGCAATATCATGGAAAGAAAAAGACTGTTTGTAAAGAAGACTGATTGTAACAAAGATTGATTATTGTATTATAAAATTATGTAGTATATTGTACCCTGAGGCTTTTAGTCGCATTAATTTTTGTAATCTTTTACAAATAAACTTCTATCTATCCATCCATCCATCTATCGCCATCCGTATATTATCCGCAGGTTCATTTTACGCTTCACTGCTCCCATGTATTTGTCCACTATGTATGGTGCAATATGTTTAGCTGATGTTAGTGCGCCATACAGGTGGATGGACTCTACCACCGTCGAGAGCAATCACCTACGCGCTGGCCTAGGCCCTCCTATATTGGGCATAAGTCTCATCAGCGACGTACAGACCACTGACCCTTTCATTGCTACTTCCTTAACGTGGAACTGGAAAGACCATTTCTGTCCAGCCATACGCCCAAGTATTTGAGTTCCTTCTTCAGAGGGATTTCCTCACCATTATTTCGAAACTGAGGTGCCTCGAATTTTCTTCGTCTCGTTACTAACATGTCTTCGCATTTGCGAATTGTCAGTTGCAAGAACCTGCTTTCCAGTCACTCGGCTATCAATTCCAGAACTTCATTAGCTTTACCACCTTTGTCGTTTCCGCTACCACAACCAATACCAGGGGATCGGCAAAGCCAGTCAGCGATGCTCTATTTGCTAACTTGAGCCTCAGTATCCCATCGTACATGCAGATCCACAAGAAGGGACCCTTTATGGATCCTGCTGGTGCTCCTGCCGAGAGGTTGACTACGACTCTGCCTTTCTCCGTCAGTATAACCAACTTTCTGTCCTTCAAATACCTGCTCATGATCCTAAGAATGTACTGGGGCATCTTCTTCTACTCGGCCAGCGACTGATAAATACGCTCCCAACTTGGGAAGTTGAACGCGTTCTTCAAGTCGAGCGCTATTATGGCGCAGTATCCTCCTCTGTCGAGCAATTTGTACAGGACCTCATTAACTATCTCCTGCACCTGCCTTAGCTCATGATGGGTGTACTTGCCCTGGCGGAAGCCGTACTGCGCTGAGGAAATTCCTTCGTTTTCTTCCCCTTCGAGCACTTTCTCCATCCTATTAAGGATCATCCTCTCCAGAAGATGGTTGAAGCCTTAGTCGTACCCCATCTAGACTATTGCGCTGTAGTGTTGCTTGATGCGTCCGACGAGCAAAGAATACGGTCACAAAGACTGAGTAATACATGTGTGAGATACATCTACGGTGTTAGGAGGGACGAGCACATCACCCCCTATAGAAAGCAACTGGGCTGGTTGTGTGCTGATTCTCGAAGGAATTATTTTGCTGCAATTATTATGTATAAAATCCTTCGATTACATGAACCTCAATATTTGGCAGCTTTTTTCGGCAGGCAATGTGCGCGCTTTTGGAACTCTCTCCCAGACTCTCTGCGCAACTTACCATCTTTGCGTAGATTTAAGACGGCGATCTATCAACACCTGCTTGATCTTGATTCTTAACCGTGCCGCGGGCTGTACCTATGATTCGTTATGCGTTTGATTTTGGTGACTTACACTACACACTTATGTCAGAACTGCAAATTTTATGTGTGTTAATTTATTATGTTCTATCCTATATACTTATTTTTTAGAAAGTGTGAGTGTATTTATTGGCGTGAGTGAGTGTGTGGTAGGATGAGTGCATGTGTGATTGTGTTGTAAAGTTTCTTTTATTTTTTTTTTAAACAATAAGACTGATAGATATCGATCGCTCCTTTTTATTAAATTTGTTTATTCGTATTTTAATTAAGACGCCCTGTGATATTACTTTAAGTTGTAACTTTTTGATGACTATAATAATGTAAGACTGAATAAGCTGTGATATCATAGGAAGACTGAAAATGGGCGATTGCGAAAACCAAAAAATGTATACTTCTAAGAAATATCTATATTGTATAAACATGTACATTTTGTAAATTATTACAAATAAACTTATATCTATCTATCTCCCTCTCTTATTTAATAAACTTGTTGATCTACGTAATGATACAATGATAGATATTCATAACTTTAAGCAGTATAATAAGCATATTTGGATAGTAATTGTTACATCAAGGATAGGAAATTAGACCAGAGTGCTTATTGCACTGAAAAGTCATCGTGTGGAACGCGAATGCTACGCACTTACAAGTAGAATTTGATTGCACTTTGTAAAATAGAGAATTATAGCATTAAGGATTGTAGATTATTAGGCACAGAGCTTGTGATCGCAGCGCGCAAGAGTCTGGAGAGCCCCGTTTATCCCAATGCACGTAAAACAAACATTATTTTTTCACCCAGGAGATAAACTAGCATTTTATGCATCTAAAAGGCTCACATCAACAATTTGACTAACAAAATTTCATGAAACGCATTATTCTTCGATACGAATCCGTGATATTTCGTTTTAAATTAAATTAATTTCTAAAATATTGTTTAATTACGTGTACGAATTAGTTTTCGTTATTTTTTCTCAATATTTCAGATAATTTGTGCAAATTATATTGTTGTTTTTACTGGGGATATGAATGTATGAATTATTTTATTATAAATTTATTAATATAATGATGTTGTTTGTTCGCAATTTATTACCTGTTTCCAAACTACAAGGAGGGAAAACCTGGTTTACGAGTATAACATTAAATAGGTTAAGATATAGTTCATTCTGTAATTACCATAGAAATCATGGACAATGCACGCATGTTTAACTAGATTAAATAATATTAATAATAATTATTCATTTACCATTTGTATATTGATATAACAGTTACTTATCCTTACTATCATGCAATTTTAAAAATAATAAACTCAAAAATTTTTTCGTGATGTACTATTATGTGAGGCTATATCGATGGTTCGAACGAAGAAGGATCTATTTTGGCTGCTCACTAAAAAAAAATTTTATATGCTGTAGATAAACAATTAATTTGGAAATTAAAAAAAAATTACAATAGTTTTGAAACTATTTAATACTTTTAATACTTTAATACTTTTAATATTTTTGAAATATTTTTTAAATATTTTTTAAACTTGGCTAATATATTCTTAGCCATGCTCTACATGTCTTCGAATTTTTTCAGTTTTTTTTAAGCCTTTAGCATAATTTTCTTCCGAGGATTTTTCTCATCTCAAATGTTTGATTTTTTTTTATTTATTCCATTGTTACGTCATTTTAAATCTTATTTTTACCATCTATGGTGACCTCTGAGGAAAACCCGCAACACATTTTTTACCCTACAAATTAGTAATAAAAGACTATGAAAATACAATTTTAGTAAATTATGAACATTAAAATTGATTATTCAAATAGGAATCCTTGCGCCGTATAGTTTTAAATTCTATCTATGGACCTTAAACTCTCATCCAATGACTTGTAACCCATTTATTTAGTAAAATTCAGATAATTTTCAGAACAAAATGTGTTGGGAGTTTATTCCTCAGAAGTCATCTTATATGATGAAAATGAGGTTGAGGAAGGTTCGAAAATTGAATATTAAAAATTTGAGATTCGAACAATCTATGATAAGGGACTCAAAAAATCTTAAAATATTCACAGATATCTAGGGCATGGCTGAGAATATATTTGAAAACTTTCAAGAAATTCAAGAAAATATATTATGACGAATTCGCGAGTGAATTTTGTATTCACTCATTAATTCATTTACACGCTTTATCCGACAGCACGCAAGCACGAGGAACCGTAAGCAGGGTAGCGTGAGTGGCGCGTGTCGCGTGAAAGAGACAGAGAGAGACGGCACGATAGGAGGATTAGATCTCGTCATAAGCTCGATTTCCGTCACGAACTAGAATGCACGTGAGAGAGAGAAAGAGTGACGTAAGCTGTGAGTGTGTGTGCCACCATCGCCAATCCTAATTTCACTGGACTGCAGCCAGTGCAATACTTCTTCTGAACAGAGACAAAGGGTGTAAGAGAATAGTGCAGAGAACGGTGCACAGAGTAAATTATGACAGTACTTCGACGATGGCTTGCAAGCGGCAAGCCGTGTAGGTGCGTGCATGTCTACTGTGCATTATATCTGAGCAGGACTTGCGAGCATTGCACGAGAGAGCCGAGAAGGGCGCGCTCCGCTCGGAGAAGGCACGAGCGGAGCAAGATCCAGCGCTTTCGGAAGCTCACGCGTTACGAAAGCCAGTGGTGTGGGACCAGCGCGAACACAGGCGCATAGGCGGAACAGCCGAAAATTTGAAATTTATAGCGAAATAAGCTTGTGCATTTGGGAAATTAAAAGAACTGCGTTAGAAAGTAAAACTAGTGCACTAATTGTAAGTGCCGTTCAACTCGAGCAGAAGAGGATTCGAACCTGGACGGTCGAGATTCGAACTCGGCTAAAGAGTCGGATATTTGCACGAGAAAGTCTGGAGAGATGCACTAGTGACAATAAGCTAGTGCACTTAGTGAGGTTCGAACTCAAGAGAGAGTTTCGAACACCAGATTTTAAGGAATTGAACACGAACTTCAGTAAAAATTCAAGAAAAATGGAGGAGCAATGCTGGAGGCACTTGAAGGATGGTGCTACAGCATATAAGAAGAAGATTTAGAAGAAGCGCTGTCAGCACTGCAATTACGTCGCTAAGTCTGGCAGTTCGATAAGAAGCATCGGCTGCAAAAATACTCAGCAGTCGATTTTGAACCGTCATTTGAGATGGATGAAATAAAGGCCCAGATGCAGCGTGAAGAGTTGCGACGGGCCTATAAGGAAGAAAAGGTTTTTGAAGTATAGGGGTCCACCATTTATGATAAGAATGCCAGTCTTGATAGCACACATCCAGTGCAGATGCTGACAAAGGACCCGATAATCAGAAAAAGCGACGAGCAGAGAGAAGTGCAGCTGTATAAGATGAGTAGATCTCGGCAAGAGGGAGTGAAGAACAATACAGCTGACGCGCAGCAACAAGCGGAGCTCAATGAAGAGAGCTCCATGAATGAAGAGCAAAGCAGTGGTGAGCGGGAAGACGAGCCACCACAGCATAACTCTGCCGATGAGGGAACTGAAGCAGTAGAGCAGGGTAGGAAAAGCGACGAAGAAAGCCCGGTTTCAGTACCAACTGGCCAATAATCATTGAATATCGAAGAGATATACACTGAAATAAAGCAGCAATTGGTTATGCTGAATAAATGACAGGGAAAACTCTCTCAGTGCTGCATAGTAGTCGAGGCAGAAGTGAAGGCCCTGACTTCAGTGGTGCACAGCGGCAACTGGAGCCAGTTGAGGCCAACGGCAACGGAGTTTAGCTTAGAGGAAGCTGCGAAACGCAGTGAGGTGGCCTCCAGAATACGGTCGGAGAATAGAGCACCCTTGAGGCCAAGTATGACTGGTTCTGGCCTGTATCAGGATATGCAAGCCGAACATAACATGCAATTTTTTTCGGTTTTGTTCAAAGTGCGACTCACATAGGTTATCACCCGTTCGTCGTCGCAGTGATGCTGCGTTAGAACTGCCACTAGCCCCTCTTTGCTCTCATCGGTCTGTAGGGCAATACTTCGAATGCGTATTACTGGGTATTTTCCCACACCTAATGTTGTGTCTTTTTGAGCAGCTTGGTAAGTGCCGCAGTGGTCCGGGATACGTCTATGGCGAAATGTCGATACCACGATAGAAGCCCTAAAATTCGGCACATTTCTTTACTATTCTTGTGCCCTAGGTATTTTAGGCTGCGGCGGACGAAATGGAATTTTTCGACATTCGGATTTAGACGCTCTTGATTTAAACAACTTGAATCTAAATCATGATTGCATGCAATGCAGTTGTATTAGCTCGAGCTGCCACCTCGCCCCGTCGATAAAGCAGACAACGTGTATTATAATCGACAGAGTAGCGACATTAGCGATGCACGGTCTTTTGAAAATTGAATACCAATACGTTTATATAATGAACGCAAACTAGTAAATGATTGTTATTTAAAATTATTTTTTCTAGAAGTGCTTAGTTATAATTTTTAAAATGAAAATCTTATTAAATAAATGATGCTAAATAGCGGGAATTGTATTTGATGAACACTATATTTTCATGCAGCATTTATGATTTGGAATAGATACCTGGAAAGGTCTTTCGATTACGAAAAATATTTTATTTTGCATAGAAAATACAATTTGTTCACGCGATGGGTTAAGGTTATCTCTTAAATAAACTCAAAAAACGTGTCTTTATGAGATACGGAGCTCCTGAACTGTTTCCCTCAGATAATGGCATATAATTCAAGAACCGTGCCATTGATAGCTTTTTAGTCGAAAAAGGGGTGCATCATACCACGGTACCACCTTAGCATCTACAGGCGAATCCTGCCGAGCAAGTGAATCGCACATTGAAGACGATGCTCGTGGATTTCATAGAGAAAAATCATCGAACTTGGGATGAAAACTTGCACGCACTTATATAACTAGAATAATGGAAAAAATCATTATTTACAGCATTGATACCTATTGAATGCCTAGCATTGCAGGCCTTGAGCAGACTCATATATAGTTATGAGTCGGTTCAACAAGGTTTGTGCCCTCAGTCCATAATCTCCTAGACTTTCTCCTGGGATCTGAGTTATTGTTTACAATTCCTCTCGCAGAGTGTCTGCATCGCCCACTCTTCCGTATTGTGAGACCAATTCTTCCAAAAGAACGTGGACCGAATCATAGCTGGATACTATTGCGGCATACCCTATGGCTGCGCGGCTTCTTAACTTTGCTAATAGGGTGTTAAGGACCCAGAGCTCGCACTACGGCCTGTATTCGTTCACCATGTCCCGGACAATCTTGCAGAATGCTCGTAAGGTGTCCGGGTTACCATCGTATAACGGGATCGTCCCAAGGGCTTGGTTGAATTACATCTGAGTCATAGGTTTCTTGTACGCCTTGGTCGTAATGTGATGTTGGCTTCTCCGTTGGATGAGGGAGGACACGGCACTAACCCCTCTATGAGCCTAAAGTCCTCTTTCATTTGAAAGAGGACCCAGTGACTGTATAGTCAACGAAGAGTCGAGACTCTTTATTGTTTAATTTTTATGGGACCAGTCCAATAAGGATCGGCCAAGTAAAAATGCATTAGGGTTTAAGTCCTCCACACTCTTCTTTTGGCTTCCCGACAAGGGGATGTCGGAAAGAACCTTTATCGACGGCTTCCTGCTTCCAGACACTGGCCTGGAGGGATGAGTCGGCCGACGCTCAGTTATAGATATGTGGACCTCCTCCTTCTCGAGTCCTAGGGTAGGGATGTTCCTTCTCCTAGCAGTGGCAGTTTTCCTCCTTACCGTCGCGATCGCGTTTTCCCAATGGAGGGCTGATTGTATCTCCGTCTGTGCTCCGGCGTTTGCAAATGATACCCGTCGGCGTGGACTCGTCTGCATCCCGATGCTCGTTGAGGTAATCCGCCGTGGACTCGTCTGCACCCCGATGCTTGCTGACCCGCACTCTGTTTGACTGCCGTTGTCCAGTCGTCTTCGATGATGCTCAGCAGTGATGCGTGCGGCCTAGCCCTGGGCCTATATTAGTCGCCTGATGTCGTCCTCGGTCAGCTGATACTCGTCGGACATGAGAGGTAGGAAAAAGGATGGAAAGTGGCGAAAGCCAAAGGATACGATATCAAAAAATGAAAGCAACTCAAGGGATTATTTGGACACAAAAGTTAATCACTTTATTAAACTCTTAGTGCAAGATCGTCTCCAAGGATCAGATCGAGTACAGTGAGTTTGGTGAGAAGCTCTCCCGAGACTCCTTCCGCGCCTACCTATATCTCTGAAGGAGCACTTTTCCTTCTACGTGTCGAGCGCTACTATGGTTCTGCCGCCTAGCGGTGGAGCGCGGTACTACGCAGGTCGCGGTATACGCATTAGCGCGCGGTGTACAGGGTGTACGTAGCGTCTATCTAATAGTATTATTACAGGGTTTTGTGGATTACCTTTACCCGTTTGTGGTGGCCTTGTCTAATCGGGCCTATTTCTATAGAACTGGCTTCTATCATTTGCAATCATACTGTTTAGAATTTCGTTGTTCTGCTCTAAGGTCCTTTCTGTTCCCAGGGTTAGGAAGTTGGGCGTGCAATCGGCATATGTTCGCGTTTGATTAATATTATCATGTGGTGCGTGACTAAAGTTTTGTGTTACCGCTTGAGCATAGAGTTGAGTATCTGTAGAATTATTATCCCATTCCAGGGTCACATAGGTAAAGATTTTGGTATAGCACCCATTGGTGTCTATGATATATATTGCACATTTGGGGACCTTACATTTTCTAACGCTTCGATGGCCATTTCTGCAATTATTAGTGTTGTCAAGTATTCTGTTTCGTGGTTGCGTCCGGGCGCTGCGTTTGGAAAATACATACTTCCCTTATTTAATTCCACGATTGTGGCGAAATTGCCGTATTTTCCTAAATCCGAATCGACTTTACTCAGATCCTCAGTGGATCTACTACTTGCTCTCTATTTTGACCATCGGAAGAGTTTGGAATTCATTGTTGATTGAAATTGAGAAGAAAAAAAAGTAAAACGCACTGAAACTACTTAATATGTGCTTAAAGTGGCTACTGCTGGTAGACGGGCGAGATCTGGCGTTTTTCACTTTAGTCACTTTCCATTGCTCAAAGAATGCTAGCGATTATTGACCGCAGCAAAACCTTAGCACTGCGCGTGACGCAATCGTTCGCCTAAAGATCAGCAAGATTTGACAGAAAATTAATGAAGAATATTAAAATTTATATACATTTCTTGTTGATTTAGATTTTATACTTATATATGAGGCGTTTCACGTCAACTCTCCAAGCACGGCGCGCGAGCGCCAAAACACTCTGTGTTCAACTCGTGTTTAAACTACCTAAATGAGCTCAACAAAAATATGTAAAACATAGATTTTGTGTATTTTTTTCTCAGCTTTCCAATGGTGTAAGTATTTTTTCCGAAATTTTTTATTTTCACCTTTAAAAAATATAAAATATGTTATATCTCGAAAAGTGTATTTTTAATATTTTTTTTAATACTTTTAATCGAAAGCTGAGGAAATTTTACATAGAAATCAATGTTTTGCACAGAGTGCAAATAA
>UELV01102304.1:0-12007 GCA_900490015.1 Megastigmus stigmatizans
GTACCAAAAGGTATAAAAATGTATCGAGTCAACGAAAAGAATTATTACGAAATGCAACATTTATATACACTTTGATACACTTTGATACCTTTATGTATACTTTAATATATTATGATACATTTTGATACATTTTGATATACTTTCGTACATTTAAAATTTCCACTGGGGTTGTTTGTCACATATGCCTACCGCTGGTTCAGGGCTTATGTGCTCTCTCTAGCTTCTAGTTTGGCTACTTTGACCACGATCTCATTCCCCTCGATCCCGAAATGTCCGGGATTCCAGAGTAGTGTGATCCTTCTTATATCAACCAAACTATTTATGGCGCTGTAGTAGTCCCTTACTAGTTTTGATATGGTTGACATTTAATCGACTTTCATCATTTCAAATAGCCAATTATTTAAATTGGGTTTAATGGGACTAATGAAAATTAAATATCAATGGACTTAAGTTGATTTTATTAGATTTATATTAGATTGGCAGTTATTCGACTTAAATTGTTTTAAAGAGTCCTGGATTTGAATCGAGTTGAATGTGACGTACGAATGGAGATTGACTATTAATCGACTTCAATCGACTTCACTACATACATAAATTAATTGTTTTTAATGAACTTAAATAGATACACAATCGAGTCGGCTTTAATAAGATAAATAAGAATTTGCAGTGAAACGTTAAGTCGGTTTAAATAGTCCTTGCAGTTGAGGCGGGTTTAATTTGGCGAATAAGGATTGACGATTTAGCTACTTCATTGCAGTAGATGATGTATACATGATTTATTTTTAATGCTACAAATAATGATAGAGTATTAATAATCAGTGCTAATTCTTATCGACTTTAATGTAATGAATGTAGATTGATCTCTAATTGACATCAATCGATATTAATCAGTGCAAACTTTAATTGATGTCAATCAGTATATATTTTAATAGACGTTTACAGATTGATCATTAATGGACTTTAATCGAGATTAAACCAGTTCGATCAGTTAATAATACCGGTGTAATATTTAATCCATTTTAATGCTACGAATTAAAAATTAAAAACATTCTTTACGCATGACCTTGCACCATAATACAAATTTCGGTTTATTATGAATCGGTTTTCATCGATAATAAAATAAATATATAGGTAATTGGAAGTTCTATATTTATTTGTATTTTTAATCTACTTCAATAGACTTTAATAAATATAGAGCTCCATTAATTTGTATGCATCAAATTAGTTTAGTCTCTGAATCGATTTTAATCGTCTTTTATAAATATTCTATTCAATCTATGAATTTTTGTAATATAATTATATTACAAATTTATTTTTGCTTATCGCAATAAATACAAAATTCTATTATGTAAATATATTAGTAATATATAAGATTTAAAATATTTTGTAAATATTTTATAAAATATATCATAAAATGTTCTTGAAATATTATTCGTAACATGTCATAAAAATATTTCGGTAATATTTATGTCTTATTTCTATTTGATTTTTTCTAACAATATATTCGGTAGTAGACAACATTTTTTTTAAAATAAACTACAGGAAACTAAACCGAATTCATATAAAATTGAAATATATCTTTTAATCCTTTTCTAGGCCGAAGGAATTGAGCAACAGTACAGATAAACCGTATATGATTTAAGGGGTTCCAGGCATCGCTGAATTCACATTTGCCATTAGTTTTGCAAAGTCAAATTGTTTAAACAATTTGTTTAAACAAATTATTGCAAAATTATGTTTTTTTACAAAATTAATAACAAAATCGGGTTCTATGAAAAAAAATACATCCCATATAGTAGTTTCAATTGTTAAACCACATATTGTTATTAACAAATTATTAAATAATTAGCTTTGCGATATGAATAAGTCCTTTAACGACCATACGAAGGTGAATAAAAATACGGGTATAGCATATATTGTCTATTTGTCATTAGTTTTGCAAAATTAATTTGTTTAAACATTTTGTTTAAACAAATTATTGCAAAATTGAGCTTTTTTACAAAATCAATACCGGAATCGGATTCTACGGAAAAAAATACGTCTGGAATAGTAGTTTTAGTTGTTCGAATATATTTTTTTTAAACAAATTATTAATTATAAAGAGATCAAAAAGTAAAAAAATAAATAAATAATAAAAATTAAAAAAAAGAAAAAAAGAAAAAAAAGAGCTTTCAAGTGCTAACTTCAACCGTCACGTGGTGTAGTGTGTAAGTAAGCAAACATATTGTTGAAACTAATGAAGTATAAGGCTCCTTCATTTAGTATCTGTTCTCTTTATTATTAAAAATTTGTGTATAAAAAAATATATTCGAACAACTAAAACTACTATTCCAGACGTATTGTTTCCGTAGAATCCGATTCCGGTATTTATTTTGCAAAAAAGCTCAATTTTGCAATAATTTGTTTAAACAAATTATTTAAACAAATTAATTTTGCAAAACTAATGGCAAATTTGACTTCAGCGATGCCTCGAACCCCTCAAATCATATACGGTTTATCTGTACCGTTGCCAAATTCCTTCGGCCTGGAAAAGGGTTAAAAGAAGTATTCAAAAAGAATGCTTTCTTTTTTCTCAAAAAAATAATATCAATAGGACAAAAATTGAGCAAGATACAGTGTACACCAATTTAAAAAACATAGTTTCGAGAAAAACGCGTTCAAAGTTTGAAAACGTATTCGGCATTCCCACGTCAACCCGGCGCTCGTCAATTAGCAGAGGTAAACGCGTGTGGCTCGACCAAATTTCCGCGAACTCCGCGCCATTTTTACGTGAGCCCGCCAAACCGGCCTCGCCGCCAGCGCCGAGGGCGACACGAGCGCGTGCCAGTACTCCGACGGTTAGGAGGATCTCGAAGTTACCGACCGGACAGTAATCGAGTTGAGGCTCTCGTCGACAGAGAGCGCCAACTCACCGATTCTCCGCTCGAGCACTCAGTCGGATCGCGACATGACTGGCGGATACAACAGCACGAACGCCAACGACGGCACGTCGGTCGAGTCGGCGAGTTGCCGCCTACCACAGTTCATCAAATCGCAACTGCAGCTGTGGTTTTATCAGGTCGAGTCGCTGTTCAACTATAATCGCGTCAGGCTAGACGATTCGAAGTTTCATCTCGTCGTCGCCGCGCTCGATTCAGACGCACTTGTGGAGGTCGCAGATCTGCTGGCTACGCCATCGGAAGATGACAAATATGCAGCGATCAAGAAACGGATCCTCGAGCACTACTCCGACTCTCCCGATCGCCAGCTACAGAAGCTTCTCACAGAGCTGGAGCTCGGAGATAAGAAGCCATCCCAGCTTTACAGGCAGATGCAAGCCTTGTCGGGAGATCGAGCCTCTGAGGACATCTACGTGTCAAATGGCTGGCACTTCTTCCGCTCAATGTGCAAAACGTGCTTAAAATATTTAAGACGAATAAAATAGACGATTTAATATCAGCAGCCGATCAACACATGGAATCTCCCATACACCTGGGCGCCGTGGCAGCGGACTACAGCCCTCCATTGTCTCATGGTTTACACGTGGAGGCAGTCCAGCGAGACTCAGACGGTGCGTATACCAAGGTGCTCCTAGCACAGCTCGTCGGGCTGACTCGAGAAATCCACGCCATGGTCTCAGCAGCAAACTTCAAGGGTGGAGCATCGAACAACGGCAACAACAGATCGAGAAGCAGGTCAGATACCCCACGCAGACACACCAACGGTCTCTGCCGGTATCACTTCCGATACGGCGTCAACGCTGCAAAGATGCCTTCAGCCATGCACGTTTCAAAAAACCCAGTCGAATCAGGAAAACGGGTAGAGCTGCCGTCAGTTGAGGAGACAGGCAGCAGCACCATCAGCAACGACGTATCCACCAGCTCCCTGCCCAAGGAACGGAGTCTGCACATGTACGACAGGGAAACCGGCATGAAATTCCTCATTGATTCTGGATCAATAGTGTCGCTCCTCCCAGTCTCAACCTTCAGTCGCAGGCCTGCCCAGGGGCAGCTCGAGCTCGTAGCAGCCAATGGATCGAGCATCAAGACGTATGGTAGACGACTTCTCACGCTCAATTTCGCTATGAGGCGAACACACGTCTGGCCTTTCGTCGTGACAGATGTCAAGCAGCCCATCATCGGAGCCGATCTCCTGGCCCACTACGGACTTCTCGTTGACGTAAGGAGGACCCGGCTCCTGGACAGCACAACCAAGCTGGGAGCTGACGGGGTCATGCATCGCACCACCACGTTCAGCATTTCCGCAATTGTTTCCAATCCGCTAGGCTCTGTGGATCCCGCAATTGCTAATCTTATCAACGAATTTCAGAAACTCGCGGAGACGTCAGCAGCAATCGGCACCGGTCCTTCTGCTTCTGTGGCTCATCACATTATCACCACCGGCCCGCCAGTGCACCACCGCGCTCGTCGACTGACAGGAGAGAAGCTCCAAGCAGCTAAGGAACTCTTCGACTCTTTACTCTTCCACGGCGTCGCCAGACCGTCGAGTAGCAACTGGGCAAGCCCCTTGCAGATGGTGCGTAAGAAGGATGGAAGCTGGAGGGGCACTGGAGACTACAGAGGAGTCAACAGCATAACGGTGCCGGACAGGTACCCAATGCCGAGGATCGAGGACATCCTGCACGAGTTACATGGCGCCAAGTACTTCTCCGTGATCGACCTTGAACGAGCGTATCATCAGATCCCTGTGGCACCCGAGGACATCCCAAAGACGGCGATCATCACCCCCTTCGGACTGTTCGAATTCGTCGGCATGCCACCAGGTCTACGCAACACTACGCAGACATTACAGAGATACATGGATAGCCTGCTACATACGCATTCATTCGTCAAAGTATACCTCGATGACATCATCATCGCTTCCAAATCCAAGGAGGAGCACATGGAGCACCTTCGCACTGAGTTAAGCTTGCTCACGGACAACAAGCTCACCATCAACTAGCACAAATGTCAATTCGCCAGAGATGACATCAAGTTCCTGGGTTACGAGGTCAACGCCGAAGGATTTCGGCCTCCCCCAGCTCGCATCGACGCCATTGCAAAGTGGCCACGGCCAGAAACCATTGAAGACCTGCGGCGTTTCATTGGCGTGATCAATTATTTCTGCGCATGTATACCGCACGCAGCAGAAACACAGGCGCCGCTGACCAACTTTCTACGCAATACCAAGAAAAAGGACAAATAAAAAATCCCTTGGACGAACGAAGCCCTGGAAGCTTTCCAACGGACCAAGGACAGTTTAATTGCATCCACGCGTACAGGATTCCTGTCGCCCACAGCCTCTCTCATGTTAACCACGGACGCCTCGTCGACAGCACTCGGCGTGAGCCTCGAGGAATTCGAAGACGGAGTCTGGAAACTACTCGGTTTTTACTCAAGAAAACACTCTCAAGCTGAGGCCAACTACAGCCCGTACGATCGAGAACTTCTTGCAATGTTCGCAGCCCTTAAACATTTCGAGCATATACTCGAAGGACGCGAATTTGTAGTCAGGACCGACCACAAGCCACTCGTCTCTGTTCTGGCTCAGCGTCCGGAAAAAGCATCACCTCGGCAGCGCAACCAATTGGACTTCATCAGCCAATTCTGCCTCAAGATCGTTCACATCTCAGGAGAGGATAATGTAGTCGCTGACGCACTATCACGAGTCGAAACCGTCGGCATGCCGTCGACCCTCGACCCGCAAACGATAAGCGAGGCACAGCAGCAAGAAGACGCAACAGATACGCGCGAACGAGCAGCATCATCGCTGAAACTGCAGTCATATCTCGTAGACGTCCAAAGAATTCTCTGCGACTTATCGACGGGAGCAGTCCGACCATATCTACCCAAAGAACTACGGCGAAAGGCTTTTGATGTAGTGCATGGTCTCTCGCATCCCAGCGGTCGCATCACGTCCAGACTTATCAAGGTAAGGTTCGTTTGGCCAGGAGTTCGCAACGACGCTCTGCAGTGGGCACGTGAATGCCAGCCATGTCAGAGAGCGAAAATTCATCGCCACACGCGGATGCCGCCCACCAGCATCGACGTGCCTGATCAAAGATTCAGCCACGTGCACCTAGACCTAATAATCATGCCATTGGTTAACGGTTTTAGATACTGCCTCACGATCATTGACAGGTTCTCCAGGTGGCCTCAGGCAATACCGCTTAAGGACATGACTGCAGAGACGGTCGCATCAGCGTTCTACAGCAACTGGATCAGTTTGTTCAGGACGCCACTCACCATAACCACAGACCAGGGTGCACAGTTCGAGTCATCGCTATTCGCATCACTGTCTAAAATCATCGGGGCCGAGAAAATCAGGACTACGCCATATCACCCCCAGTCAAACGGGCTGATCTAGCGGTGGCATCGCTCTGAAATCTCTGAAAGCCGCCCTCATGTGTAGGATGGACTCTCCTCAGCTGACATGGGTCCAGCTTTTGCCATCAGTGCTCCTGGGCCTCAGAAGCACTTACAAAGAGGATTTGCGAGCGTCACCGTCAGAGCTGCTTTTCGGAACGACACTTCGGATACCAGGCGATTTCTTCACCACGCAAGATGTTCCAGCAGAAGCCGATACCTTCGTCCAAAAGCTCCGACACCACTTCCGGTTCCTTAAACCTATCCCTACACCCTATCACACAAAAGCCAAAATTTTAGTTCACAGAGATCTCGGTACATGCACCCATGTGTTCAAGCGGGTCGACGCTGTGAAGCCCCCGCTCACTCAGCCGTACACCGGTCCTCATCGTGTACTGCAGCGCCTCGATGAGAAGCGTTACATCATCGAGGTCAACGGCGAGCCAAAGACCTGTTAGCACCGAGATGCTCAAGCCAGGTTTCATCCCAGCGGATGGGGCCCTCGGTACGCCAATCCCACCAACGTCGCCTCCACAAGCGCATCGCTCGGTGACCTTTCAACCTCCAGTTTCCCAGCAGTCACCTACCAATATAGCTCCAGGGTCGCCAGCATCGTCCCTGCCCCACGGGTTAGGTACTGAGAGGGGAGTGGCTGTGGCGCTCCCGGTTGTCCCGCCGAGTCAACAGCGAGCGACCACGCCGACTGAGGAGCGACGCCGACATCCGAGGAAACAGACGCTTGTCCCTCTGCACGAGGCCTTCGATGAACCTGCAACTTCCGCCCAGTTCAGTTCCTGCGTAGCGCTGGCCACGAGCACACGTACGCCACAGCTCTGGCCTTGCAGCGTTTGCTATTAGTCATTGTAGCTTCACAAGAAAGTTATAGAATATATTTTATACGTTTGTTAAACCTTGTCTTATTCTTTCTCTCCCACCTGAGCATATGATTAAGGAGTTATCGGGCTTTATTCCAAACCGGCTATAGTGCCCATCAACCCCGACAACCTTATCCCAGCTCCATATAGCTGCCCTTCTACATTCGAATTTAGCTCGTCAGTCTCCTTTCTGTGGCGGTTTTTTAGTGTAGCATATTCACCATATAATTTGAAATTAATTTTTGAAAAAAACGAAAGGTGCGCAAATTAAAGAGAAGGTATATTTGAAATGTGTAAATGAAAATACGTCGAACGGTATAATTTTTTTTCTAAAAAAATGCATTTTGCCAACTGGTGTGTTTCTCTTCCTGATTGGTTCTGCCAAGATGTATTCAAATGCTCCGCTATTTTTATCAAAAATCATATATACAGATATATTGCGGATGGACAGGCATAATTCTCTTGATTTACTATATAGAAGAAAGAAGGAATTAAGGAAAGAATGTATTGGAGTAAGGTTTCTGTAAAGACCTTAAGCTCTAAAAAAGTTTTAAACCAAAATCAAAATACAGAAGTTCTTTTCAGCGTCTTTATATTTTTACTGCATGAAGCATGATAGTACAGCTGTACATTATTGACATTGATTTTTCTAAAGAATTGGAGAATTTTACTACTACTGTTAAATTGTTCAATGAATTTGGATGTACAATATATTTGTTTTACAATTAAGAAACGTATTTTAAAGCACTGCAATGTTTAAAACTTCGGAGTCACCGAAACTTTGTTTTCTTCAGCAAACTAAGGCTGCAAGAGAAGAACGTGCCAATGGAAAAGATCGTGAAATTGCAGCACGTCGAATTCAAAAATACATTAGAATGTGGCTAAGTCGCGTGCGCTTTACTACTCAAATTTTGTAAGTTTACTTGGAATGAATAGTCGTACATCGTTATAAAGTACATTCCAACCATATGGATTTATTATATTGTTCGCATTAAAAATTAATATACCTATGTACTCTGTCATGTCGAGCCTTTTAAGAAAATTATAGAAATAGGAGTGTTAGTCGAGATTAATTGAAATACTATTTTCTGTTTTATATATGCTCCCATTACTATTTTAGCTCTATACAATTTTCATCGTAGGTAAACAAATTTTAAAAAAGTGCTATATCTGTCAGATCTTATCAACATATTATGATACATTGTGAATGATTGGATCTGACTTCTGAATTGACTTATCATGTCACAATTTTGAGATATCATATATTACTAGAATTTTGAGAAATTTTATAAATTACAAGTTTATAAATTGTTCATGCTTATATTACTATTAATATTAGAGTTAGTTATAGTTTTTGCTATAGTTTTGTGTGTTTGTTAAGTTACTTGAGGTTTTAATATAGCAAAATTCTTAGAGTTGAGATCTGTGCATTGAGATCTGTTACTTATTTCCATTTTTGATCTAACAATAGATTTTCATTCTTTCAAACCAATTATACTTATTAACCGTATATATAATTAATAGGTTCAGCCACCCATATTCATCTAATATTATTTTCTAATAGGTTGCAGCTTCCTTTATGTACATATTAAATTTTCGAAATATTTTCAAAACAAGAAGATAAAGGATGTCAAAATTTCTGTAATTTCATATCGCTACTGTGGCTTCCTTTGAAGTATTAACAGTGTAACATTCAATAGAACTTTGGCATGGTATAAATTATATAGATTTATTTATTTAATTCTATATAAGCATCTGTCCTTTATACAAAAAAGATGTTTACAAGGTTTTGGTGATGCATATTGATGCTAAATACGATTTGCTAATCTATTGCATATGCATGACAAGTAATAAACTCATATTTAAAATTATCTATACCTATACTTTATTAACATTTGTACTAGGTTAAAATTATCCCATTTCATATTATAATTAATTTTAAATTAATCAATAATTAATCTGGTCCATTTTTTTAACGTCGCTCTAGTTATGCTCCCACTCGGTGCTAATCAGCGACAGTGGCCTATGATGTGTATGTCAACCAAGCACATGTAATATGTTACAGAAGAGCCAAGACTTGGGTATGAACGCAGGACCTCTTGAATATGAGCCTGTCAATCTGCTGACCAAGCCACTATAGACCTAAAAAATGTAATTAGTGGAGCATTTTCCAGATAATTCAATCTAAACGATAATGCATAGCCAGGGACTCTTTGCTTTTAATGGATTTTGTTGCACTCTTTTATTTTCCTCTTTTAAGTTTCTCACATTAAATAAATTATTATTTATTTTAAAGTGTATAATAAGGTCATTCAATCACTAATCCAAGAGTGGGTATATTAAATCCTATCTTTACATATGTATAATCATGGTTCAGTGCTCATGCTCGATTATAATCCTGCTACAAAGTAGTCCAGTTAATTTTCTACATACTAGATCATCCAAAACTTGATAAAACAGTAGTTATGGATATCGGTCTATATCTACTAGTGGATATTTTAGAGCCTGATTTAAGGATTGGATTTACCAAACTTTTTTTCCATTCATCAGGATCATTACTTGACTTTACCGACTTAAATAATATTCCCTGTAATGGTTTAATTAGTGCTACGGAGGACTTTTGTTAAGAAGGCAGGTGGAATGCTATCTTCATGCAGGCCCTTGATTTATCTAGATAATATTGAACTTATTGAATACTTCATGTTCAAATATCGCTAATATTCAATATTTCAATTTCTATACTATTGATAATATTATCAACACACCAAGGTGAACTCTCAATATAGTACACTGAGCTCAAGAAGTCTACAAAAAAGTCCATTGCCTCTACATCACCATTCTTGGCAAACCACCTTCCATACTATTTCCATTAACAAAACTTCAATTGCTATCCATCTTGATGCATCCCTCAGTCCTCATAAAATTCAATTTTTGTAGCAAGTCCTAGATAGTATTCAACACCTATATAGCTTTTATTTGCATAAATTCGGGTCTATATCACACGTTTTGTGATATTTGAATCCATCTTGAAAAATTCCAGGTAGATTCGAATTTCAGTTGGATCAAAATGGAATTTCAGGTAAATCCAGGTGAAAATTTATAATTAATTTAGCCACTAAAATTTTTGGTTCTTACCTACCTTTCAACCATAGTACTGTCTGACATCGTAAAATAGTTCTTTTATATATATATATATATACAGGATGGATCGATTTCACATAACAGGCTATACACCATTCGATAGATCACAAAATTCTAAGAACAACGTATATTTCTCGTTTTTTGATCCGACAAGTAGTTTCCGACTTATTATTTGTTGAAAATTAGAAAGGTGAGCCAATCAGCGGGCGGCTATAGCGGGCGATAAGAATCGGCGGCGAAAGGAGGAATGGAGCAGCGCGAAGAGGTGGGGAGTGGCGCTCGTCGCTCGCGGTCGCGCGTACGCTTGCACCGAGCGCGGAGGGACGCAGGGACAATTGAACGTTGAATTGATCGTTGTAAGCTGAGCTAGCTTACAACGAAAATTGATTGTTGCTTCCTTTTTGAAAAATACTGGATAGCTTATTTATTTCACATGTTGTATGGAAAACTTATTCAATCATTTTAATAGTCGATAGTAATCATTTTAATACTTATTGATAAAAACTATTAAATCTTGCAATAAACAGTATTAAAGATCTAAGTAGGTAAAAGCTTAAATTTTTATAATTAAAAAATCTGGTTTTCCTACGGTCTGAAGATTCAAAATTTTGGAGTCTACTTAAAGTGTAGAAAGATACATTTAATATTAAATTTACTATGTAAATAATCAGGAGAGTAAGTAATACTTACGAAATAAAGGACAAAAATACTGTAAAATCAATAATGAAATGAAACTTGCTTAAAATTTGACAAAGTTAAGAAAAATTAAAGATTAGATTAACTAAAATACTAATAAGCAATTCGTTTACTGCTCGAATTACTCGAACTGAATTATCGAACCCAATTTAAGATACAAAATTATGCGTAACGAATGCAAAACCTTAGGTTAATAATAGCGCTTCGTTCATCAAGTGCGATAAAACAATGTAGGTACAAAGCTATTCGGTATGACTAGAATTTTGCACTGCGGTATTACATTTCTGACAAGACATTGTCCGAACTTTAAAGCTAAATCGTATAAGATCATAGGTACGAAACAGAATCTTATTCTTAGAGAGGAAGTTAATTAACACACTTATCAAGCTAAGATAAGAATTTTTATTACTTGAAAGAAACATAAGTCTCAATAATCAAGTAGATTATTAATGTCTGTAAGAATGAAAATTTCCATAGCTTATTGTTTTAAATAGTTATCAAAGGTACTTTTATTACAAATTTCATACAGATAACAATAAAATTCTATCTATTCAAAAAATAGGTTCTGCATCCATGTACATTCAAACACATGGCCAATATTGTACCCATACAGTAACTCCCACTTGATCCTGAGTTTTCACGAATCATTTTTTCAAAAGAAAAAATACCGAGCGTAAAAATACCAAAAATATTTCCAAAAATTTTACGAAGAAAAAAAAAATTATTGCATTTGAAAATCGCGAAGATTTTTCTTTATATCCGCCATATTGGATTCGCCATCTTGAATTTTTCAAAGCTGTCACCATCTTCAGAATCAACGGTGACGAACATATTCAGCACCCTTCAAAACGAAAATTGCGAAAAAAGTCATAATTTGTCCATATTGACCTCCGTATTGGCCGCCATTTTGAACCAGACATGTAAAAATAGACCAGGTGTATACGTTAATAT
>UELV01102328.1:0-11063 GCA_900490015.1 Megastigmus stigmatizans
CTGTAGAAAAACTCATATTTTATGAGATTTTATACAATGTCCGCCATTTTGAAGAGGTTAGGGTGAAATCAGGTCGTTGAAAAAAATTCTATCGTTAACTACAACTATCGCCTCCACCTTTTTCCACAATCCAGAGTGGGTCAGAGCACTTTTTGATCTAACAAAAAAAATATTAAAAAAAAAAATTCCGAAAATTTCAGTACTTTTCACTATAAAGTTGGCCATATTTTTTTTCTCGAGCACTTAATCACAATTCTGATCACGGAAATCGAAAGATCACGAAAAAATACACAAGGATATGTAGTTGGAATGAAATTATTCAATCGATTCCCTTTTGAGAATGACGCTTGAAAATGAAAAAAAAAATCGTGTCCCTTGGACGTTAATGGGTTAATAAGCACTTATATTCTTTTAATTTAATTACATTCTTGATAATTATAGTAAACTTTATCATTTATTACAGTATCAGTGCAGCAAAAGTTAATATAAGGCTTCTAAGATATCAGCATTGAGTTTATGTGATCAGGTATTTTTAAAACAAATTTTGAACAATTTTATATTAATATACGTATAAACACAAATCACGTTATGCACGTATGTTATACATACACAGTTCCAAAAACAGGTAACTTATAAGAAGTAATTCTGTTCAAAAAGGCCAAGCAGAAGTAAAATTAAAACCAATGTACCTTTAAAGAGAACGAAAATAATAATTTTGTATCTCTTTATTACTTAGAACATATTGTTAAATTACTGTAATAAATGTTAAATTTATCTAAATAACTTAACATTATGTAGGTACGTGTAACGTAGATACAGTTAACGCAGATTATACAAGTTTATTTATTTCGTTAAAATTAGAAAGACTATTTATGTCGACTGTATTATAACAAAAACTGATAAGTATATTTTTATCGGTCTTACAATCTTATAAATTGATATAATAATAATAATAATAATATTTAAAAATTTAAATATTTAAAAATTTAAAAATTACTATCTGAAAAAAAACCTTTATTAGTAAAGGACAATCTGACTGCCCCCCACCACCTAAATCCTCGGTCCAATGCTTCGAGCCCGTTCGGCTCCTCTTCAGGGACTAAAATAAAAACCTTTATTCTTCTCCCTATATACGTATATCCCCTCCCCAACCCTCCACCCATCCCACTTATCTCTCCATTGTAAACCTAAATTAAGAAATTAAGAAAGAATGATAAATGTTATTTAATTTACTCGACTGTAACTCGAGAATAGGTATATCATATACCGTAACAATGCCGGCGCGCACCACTTTTGGAATCAGTACATTTGGAACTGGATAGAAAAATAGTAGTGTAGCTGGTCTCATTCGACGTTATTTTGTAAGCAGAATTCAATGGTATAGCCAGAATTAATGTAAAATTTTTGATTGAAAAGATAAAAAAATTATTTTCTCATAAAAATTTATTTAGCGAAATTTTCTGCCATATATTTGTAGATGGGATAAAAATAATTCGAAACAGTAGTTTTTGGTTAGCGAATAGTATATTTAGCGACGCGGCAGAAAATAAAAGGTATGTGTATTTCGTGGTACGCGCATACTGCACGGGCTGCTGTCGCGTATACTTTTTTTTCTTTATCCCTGGTCGAAAGCGCGTTGCCGAGATAGCGTAGAATGGGGCAATGGTGATCACTTCAGCTTTGAAGGCTCATATTTTTATTCCAAAATATATTTATATGTATCTTAAAGTGTGTACTGTTAATTTGAAGTATGTACCAGATACTAAGAGAGCAAAAATTTGTGGGGTAATCATGGTCAGGGCATGGGGTAATGGTATTCACTGCATAAATTTGCTTCTCGTAAGAAAACTAACTTATGTTGCTACGTAGTACCAGGATAAATATACTTCTTAAAGTCATTACTTTTGATTTTGTACTGTAACCGTTGACTTAATGCCTTTGTCAAACTTTGAATGCGTTTGTAAGATGCTCTGACGGGAAGTGCGCTGAGCCGCGCGTCCTAACCTCTTTAACAGGCCCTGTTCCATAAAAAAAGCTATGTGACTACCATAAGCCCAAATCGAAAAGCCTCGTTAAATTTAAATCAGCGGACAATATAACAAAATTATGAATATTTTTTTGGGTCAATTTCATTTGTTGAATCTTCTAGATACAAAACCAAATCTAAAGTTATTGAATACTATAAAAGTATATATAAAGCTTATTTACGATATGGCATTTCTTATATGAAAATCATGCAAAAACGTTTTTTATAAATAAAGACTTATTAAATGAACTTTAAATATTACTTGAACGTAGAAATGGTTGGGTAATATATTGACTTTGACATAGTGCTAAAATCAAGACGTGGCAGCGTTTATATTTCATAAAATAAGCGTGACCATAATTATCCAATGACCACCATTACCCCGTTCTACCCTACGTAAAATGCCTGGAATTAATAAAAATCTTCCACCTTAACCTGCACTGCGAACGGCCACCTCTGGTCAGCTTCTCCAGCCGAGCAGCGCAGTGCAGAAAACAACGATCGTATCTAACTTCAGGGCGCAGGCGCGTAGATGATAGTTTGGCAGCCGCCGATGTTGGCTATAAAATAAAATGCACAAACATATATTCATGTTTTTCAGATAAAAAACCATTTTGAATTCATAAAAAAAAAAGAGAAATACAAATCTATCTATTTTTTATCGATCTTTATTTATATCTTAATTTATATTATAATAATAAAAGTGATTTGTAATAGTAGTATTATTAAAAGTACAGTATTCATATTTTATTAGAGTATCTCTGCTAGAAATTGGAACATCCGCTGAAATTTCACTTTGTTTTGATGAAGTTTTTACATTTGTTTTACTTTTCTTTGTTAATGGTTAAAAAGTATCATGGTTTACGTTATTGAACGGGAGCAGAATTGAAGACTTTGAGAAAAAATGTTTACGTACATCGGATTGTTCCGTAGTGAGTGTTACAGACTTTTTGCTTGGGATTTCTAATTTTGATCCTTTCGCAGTGTAGACAACTGATGATGATTGATTTTCAATTAGACTGAGTACTTTTGATCCACATCGATCTGATTTATTTTATGGATCTGACAAAGCCTTTTGTGTAATGGATGTTCTTGATGTGTAATGGATGTTCTTGATTCATGAAGTGTTTTTAACTGATTCGCTTGTGAAACTAGTGCTTGATCCTGACTATCTATTTCAAAATCATCAGAAAAGTCTTCCTAATTCACAATATGCTCATTTTCTTTGTTGGCATCGGTTGATGAAATGGCCTCTAATAACATTGCCTGACTGATGGTCTGTCGTGGAGTTGAAATTTAGATGCAGACACAGTTTCATGAGTAATAGCTTCCAAAATCTTTTATTTATTTAACGTAGAATTTTCAATATACCCTTGTGCTACATTATCAGATTTCCAACTTCCAAATTTCTTTATCATCGTCATATTGGCACCAGAATTCGCAAGAAGTGTAGTTTCTGTTCTGTGGAAGCAATTTCCGGTATGACGATTTACATTTTCTAAGCCCAAATATGTTGCAATTTTCTTAGGTGTCTCACTTATTTTGTTTCTTCTAATTACTTGGCATACACATTTCCCATTTAAATACTGAGCAAAAAATCTGTCGAATGGTGCATTGAGTGGTCTCAATGAAATATACTTCTTAACTTTATCACAGAATAAAGGTCCAACACAAAATGTACGAGGTATATCATTTTTAGTATCATTAAGTGATACTACAAAACTATTTACTGTATCTTACATTTTGCAATTTTAAATTCTTAAGTTTATCACATCTACAAGCACCACAGATTCCTAATTCAAGAAGCACCTGAAACAAGGTTATAAATTTAAAAATACTGCGACGACGAGTCATCGCTATGGCACACGCACACAAGCCAAGCGCGGCTCATATACGTGCGAAGGTATAAGCTATGCCTGAGCATAGCGCGAGCGGTGGGGAGAGTCGCGCGGTGGAGTGCGCTCTCTGTTTCTCCCGTTCCGCGCTACCTTATCTCTCGCATATGCCCCACCGCTCACGCTCCCCCACCTCTCCTAGACACCGCGCAAGGATATATATCGACCTGCGCTGCCTAACGATAGGCAGTTCGGCCAAGGCGCTCCTTGATAACAGTTCGGCAGGACTATGCTTAACGCAGTCTAGAGGTACTCCTCTGACTCGACCTAGCATACTCTCCGGATTCGAACTCAATCCCATAACCTAAGAATCGAGGTGCCCCTCGATTTCCGGGCATATTCACGAGGCGCTCCTCGAGGACAATGTAAGGCGCTCCTTACATTGATCTTACATGAAAGTCGAGGTGTCCCTCGCTTTCACAAAAATCCCGTAAAACCGAGTATATGAGGCGCTCCTCATACTCTGGTTCCGCCGAAGGATTTCTGAGGTGCCCCTTAGAAATCCTTTTCCGTCCCGCAGGGGAATCCGATAGCGTCTCGGTCAAAGATAAGTTATACATTTATTATCAAAACGCTTAACCGAAATTTGCAACCGCGTTTAATTTAGAAATTATGCGTGTGTCAATTTAATCCAAATGATTATTTACGTGAGGCAAATATCTGAATCCGTAATTACTTTTATTACATGATTTTTGTAAACTTAAATTCAGACCTTTCGTTATAATATATCTAATTATTATTACATAAATACTCTTAATGATTTATCAATCCAATTCCGAAATACCGCATCCCGCAATCCTCGACACTAACCCTGCTAAACTCGAGAGCATCCGGCGAGGCTAGGATGCAACGTTACACTACAAGTAATTGCTCTATGTAACATAAATAATCTAAAGAAATATGAGTATGAACCTTCAAAGCTAAATATATGACTTTGTTAGTTTGTATCCTTCAGCATTATTTTTCAGTAAACATTTCAAATTTAGATATTTATTGATATAAATACAAACTTTTGCATTCAAAGTTTTTTTCAGTATAGACCATATGCTCCAGAGAGTTGTGGGTTTTAATTTTTTTTTTCAAATCTTGAAAATAAATAGTCAAAATACTTTCATAGGATGAAGTGGCTTTGTTCTCTACTTTCCATTTTTGAAATGCCTCATGTACAATTTGTATCGATCAACAGATTGTCTTTTCATGATCTATTATTAACTGGGCTTCTATTTCAAAATCTCTAATGGCCTCTTCCTCGTCGGTAGTACACTCATCATCAGATAAATTTAGTTCTGATGTCATTTTATTTGAGTAAAAAGATGTAAGAAGCAGGTTAGTAGAATCAATATGCCAGTGAAAACCAAATCAATATATTTTTGTTTTATACGTTTTCTGCACTGCGGTCTACGTTCTCAGTTCCGCCGCCAAAAAGCGCGCGTGACTTCCTAACAGTGCAGCAAAATGTTGTTTTCTGCTGTGAAATCGATGCGGAAAACGCGCACTTTCGACCGAGGGATGAAGATAAATATTTTTATCCTTTCAATAATTTATCAATATTAATCAATATTTCTAATATTTAGTACTCATTGATGTTGCTAGAAGTGGGGGATTAAAATGGTAGCTCAAGTAGAGTTCGTCGCGTAACGTTACCGGGCGGAGTGCCTTCACTCAATCTCGGAAAAAAGTGTTTTAAGGTTACGGAGAATACGGACTATACGGAGTGTAGTCAAAAGAAGTGGATACTTGATGAACTGTTTTTAAGCTTGCCTACTTATAGCTTATAATGATCGTTGACTGACAGTCTAAATGGTTATTAGAAGCTCGAGAACCAAGTAGAATACGAACCTACATAATTATTTTTTCAAAAGTGGAAAATTAAATTGCTCAGTTTTAGCCACTGAGCAAATTTAACTTTGTAATAACATTCGTACTTTTCGTTAGTATTTTTCATAGAATGATTATTATATATAATATTTGGTTTTATTGTCGTATTATATATTATATAATATCTGATTTTATAAGTCAATTTTCCAAAATTTCGTATTCATCGTATTTGTTTGAATACTTAATTTATAGTTTACCTCGTTAAAGAGGATACTGCTGCATATTTAGAAAATTTAACTCAGATTTTCCAAGTAAAGTATAAGCCAAGATGTACTCTTTTACGAAGGTTATAGAATATTGAATATTTAAACTAGTAGTGTAGGTGATTGCAGTTTACGAACCATGTACGTCTAATTATTAGTTAATTATTTTTACTATTATTCGTGCATGGGGTGGTCGAACAACTGTACACTGGTCTCAAAACATCTAAAATTAATAAAATAATAAATATATTATATTGCGTATATCAAATATATGAATACATGTATTTAATATAATATTAAAGGTAAAACTTGTGACAAGTATGTTGTTTCTTCCCCAGCTAAAACTAAAATCTCTTTAGTTACTGTATCTATGTAATCTCTTTTTGATAATGTAAAAAGTAAAATATATTTTTGCTGCATAACGTCGAATTCATATTTCTAACTAAATAATTAATTCTTTATTACATTTTTTATATTATCTAAATTTGACCACAAGAAAGTTATAAAATAAATAGAAATTGTTGTCAAAGTTTCTATTTGTCCCAGTAATGCAAATTAGATAAACAATTTCTTATTGCGAAATATGGCTAAAGAAAGTTGTGAAATCATTTTAGAAATAGTCAAGTATTCTTTTTAGCTTAGCAGCAATCTTAGCAGTTTGTAAGACATTTTAGTTGTTCTATTATTTTTTTCTCTTTTCACTTTTGTACAATATTCTTTATCTTAAAATGACTATGAACATACTTGGCGGCACGGCGTCAGGCAGATTAAATGACGAACAAAATGTAAGTTTATATTAGTTGCAATCAAATGCAGCCGTAATATACAAAACAATGAAACTTAATAATATTAACTACCAAATACTTTTTCCTTAATATTGAGGTGAAAAAAAATAATGTTAATTAGTAATTTTGATCGATATATAATTTGAATTACAGAATCTATACAGAATTATAACTACCCTTCTACTCTTTATGATGAATCATGCCCGTTCCTAATTGATTTGAAATGAATTTTTTAAATTTTGGATTAAGTGAATATTTAATAAAGCTGAAATTCTTATGGGTGTATAGTATAACATGTGTAACTTCTAAATTCAATAACCCAATGTATCCTACGACCAGTAATATTAAATGTAGTATAGAAAATATTTTTGATTTATAAACCATTTAACAGTAAATTTATTTTTATCGCTTCTTATTGTTTGTGGGTTTAGTAGTATCATGTTTTCTATAGGTCTCAAAATACATATTATTAAGATGGCAAGCCTATCTAAAATTAAAATATACAGAATATTTATTACTAATATAAATAATGTACTTATAACCAGTGTAAGCCCATCTACTGTTCGCATCTTGCCGAAGGCTGGCTTCACGGTTAGCCGGGTGATGGGCTAATGGGAGTTGCACTTCTATGAATGAGTGTGTGGCATGTATGCGAGATTTATAAATAATAATTTACTTAATTTAAAATACTTTAAGAACAATAGAGTCATTTGCATATTATAAATTCGGCATTCGATCACTAAAATGCCTGAGATTCTGTGAGACTCGGTTTCTGCAAAATTTTGAATTCTGCAAGAGCCGAGTTTCGCAATTGCTACCTTCCTTTTGGAATAGATTTTTACTTCGGACTACTCCTGCTAGATGGAAGCCGATTTTTCGGCTCCACTATTAAATATATCATTTTACACTATATGGAGAGCACAAAACCAACATATCATTTCCATGACGTTTGCTGACGGCAAGACGGGAACCGGTCGCCTAGCCAGCACCTGCTAACCGGTATCGGCGAGTGCGTTTCGTCGCGTGATGCTTGCCGGAAACTCTCCAGAGAGCTGAACACCCTGTTCGTGGTGGAAAGCTCGAGAGAGCAGAGGTGGGCTAGTGGGATGGAGCATGCTATATCACAGCATGACGCACCCAATCTGGCACCGTCTACAGGCATGTGTTGGGGCCATGCCAGCTGCCCCCATAGAAGGGGGGATCCAGGGGATCGGTGCTCATGCTGTGACGAATCTTTATTATTTCAGCAAGAATGTCCAACCAAACCGAACTAGAGGAAGGGAGATGTTAGAAAAGGTAAGTGAGCGGCGCTGCCAAGGGTAACCCTTAGAGCGCCGCTACTAAACGAAGAGCCAGTGCTCAGAAGATCCGGTAGCACTGCTAGTGTGGAAAGTGCCACAGCTACCTCAGCGCGGTGAACTCCGAGAGCATGGACGTGCAAGCTGCCGTACCGACGGAGAAGTCATGGAGGATGTCGAAGCAACGGGCGCGATAGGCGAGGGTGGCCTCCCTGCGCAGGCGCATTGCTGCGGCGGATGAAAAAGCGGAGAAGACTTTCTCCGAAATAAAGCGCCTCCTTACAACTATGCTAACTGTCCTGAATAGGCAACCAAACGTAGCCAAGGAAGTGAAGCAGCGGCTGCCCAAACTGCAAGACACAATAGAGGTCCTCGAGACCTCCAGGAAGGAGTGCGGCGTTGCGCGTATGCAGGCTGAAGAGATGGCACGTTTGCGAGCGAAAGCGGTCTCCTTCTCAAAGCCGCAAAGCGCCGAATTAACGGCCCGTCCTCCCGGAAAGAAGCGGCAGGCCTCTAGCCTGTAATGTCGGGTAGATCGTAGTAAAATTTAAAAATTTTCCTTTCAAAGGTTTTTATCATAACACAAATATAAATTAAAATAAATAAAGCAAATACAAATTACGAGAGATGTATAAAAATATATATTAATAAATCAAAAATTACTAAATCTTATATAAATAAATAAAAAAAAAAAATTATACCAAATAAATTGGGCGCGTAATTATAAATTCTCTTTTCTAAAAAAGAAACGTTTAAAATGTCTGATTAAAAGACAAGTCATTATTCATTGACATAATATTTCTCTTTTCATTAATCTTATCTTAAATAACACAGGCCCACAAAAAAAATAAAAAGGTCTGTGTAGTTAACCAGACCTATGATTTCTTGTGTATTTTTCGACGCTGAATCCGAATTTGCAATAAAAAAATAGGGCCCAGCTACATATTTGGGGGTTTTCCATGAAAAACCTCATTTTTTTCGATTTTTTCATGGTTTTTCTTAGATTAAAAAAAAATAAAGAAAAATTTAATTTTTTTTGACCTCAGAATCGAGTTCTACGGAAAAAAATACTTTGAAAACCATGTTTAAAATTTTTTTTTTAATGAAATTCCAACCCACCATACGGCGGTGAAAAGACTGAAAACTGCGAAAAGTCAAAATTTGCTTTAAATTTGATTAAAATGACATTAAAACCAGGTTTTATTATCTTAAAACAGTTTATATACACTGAGAATACTCTACTGGGGGTTTTTGAGGTCGCTGGTCACGAATTTGATGTCAATTATCCCAAAAGACAACTCCCAGTAGGCGTAAGTGGACAATAAACGTGATAAATTGACCGTTTTTTCGAAAAATCGACATTTTGGATACTGTTTTGAAAGTTTTCCACAACATGAATCATGAACCTTAAATTTTCTTCGACTCTTAATCATATAATAAGACTTAAAACTTGTGTATAGCGATACTTATAAACTCCGTTATAGTATTTTCAGCTTATTTCAAGAAGTGCCTTATACTTTTAATGAGTTAGTGTAATTGAGTTTGTACAATTTTTTATAATACTTCACAACTTCGATAGTGAGTTGTTGGATACTAGATGTTAACGATGTCTATTTGTCCTTTTGTCTTCCAAAAAAATATTCTAAATAAAGTTTTAAATTGTTTTACGCTTACACATACGTTTTTCGTCAAACGACCGACGTAAAGGATTTCTGACACGCTTTTG
This sequence comes from Megastigmus stigmatizans, assembly GCA_900490015.1. Taxonomy (NCBI): domain Eukaryota; kingdom Metazoa; phylum Arthropoda; class Insecta; order Hymenoptera; family Megastigmidae; genus Megastigmus; species Megastigmus stigmatizans. The sequence goes on from UELV01102328.1 coordinate 9,812, forward strand.
ACCTCTTTTTAAAGATTTTTCTCTCTTCATCATCCAGCAGTAATCTGCCAACATATTTATACCCCATCGTCCTTGAAATCTGCGTTCAAATTCCTTCAAGTCTTGGTGAAACCTTTCTCCTTACTCTTTACTAAAGTCCCCGTTGTTCTCAGGAAATTGATCAATATGTGAATCAAGGAAATGAAGTTGCAAGTTCATTAGGCAGCCCAGTTTTTCAAAATTGCGTACCATTCTTTTTACAATATTTTTGTAATCCACGTCTTTAGTGTTACCCAAAAACTTTGTTGATACCTCTTTGAAACTAGACCATGCTGCTATCTCATCATCTTTCATAGTTCTTTCTACTTCTGAAGCTGTCGTTCCAGAAAATACTTATAGAAGGTTAAGAAAATGAAGAATAGCGAAATAGTTTAACCACAGATTTTGATGCTTTAAAGAAACTGTATCAAGCGATAAACCATCAGCTGAAGATCCAAGCGAATCCGATGAAAGTGAAGAAAATCTCTCTTCGGATGATGATGAAGAGTATATACCGAAAGGTGTAGAGAAACATGTGAAAAAATTTGATCAAAAGAGTCTGAATGATTTATTTAGAAAGGCGGGCCTATCTAAAGAACAATCTGAATTGATGGCTTCAGACTTAAAAAAGCAAAATATGTTAACAAAGGGAACTAAAGTTACTGCATATCGTAACAGAGAGGACGCCTTTCGTAAATATTTTAAAGAAGACTCAGGTTTAGTTTACTGCACTGACGTTAAAGGACTTATTGACGAATTAAAACCAGGTGTATACAAACCTGAGGATTGGCGACTGTTCATTGATTCGTCGAAGCGGAGCCTTAAAGCAGTACTTCTTCACAACACAAATAAGTACGCTCCTATACCGTTAGCACATTCAACTGTGCTCAAAGAAGAGTATTCAAACATTGAATTGGTTTTGACAAAAATAAAATACGAGGAACATAAATGGCAAATATGTGGAGACTTGAAAATTTTATCTATGATACTAGGACAACAATCTGGATTCACAAAATATCCTTGTTATTTGTGTATGTTTGATAGTAGAGATAGGGAAAAACACTACAAAAAGAAAATTTGGCCAGCAAGAGAGTCATTTGAACCTGGAAAAGAAAATATTGTAAGAGCCACTTGTGGATTCATCTAAAATTTTAATACCTCCTCTCCACATAAAGTTTGGTTTGATGAAACAATTTGTCAAGGCTTTAGACCAAGATGGGGAATGCTACGAATA
>UELV01102365.1:0-12281 GCA_900490015.1 Megastigmus stigmatizans
TCTGTCCGGTGGATCGTTTTTCGGCATAGATAGAGGGACGCCCTGTATATCAATTATTCTTTCTTTCAATATTTCTATAATTTCCGTTACTTTTTCAATTTCTTTTTGAATCGCTAGTTGGAGAGTTTCTAAATTGACGGCATCGCTTGACTGTTGAGGCGGGCTGACATTGCACAGTCTCCTGCTTTCCAAGTCGTACTGACCGTCAGCAGTGATCTTATAACCAATACCAGGTGGACCGCGACTACCTTCAGCTCGACCTAGCCTATGTTCGAACAGATCGACGCTCATTTTGCTACTAATTTAGAAGTCAAGTATGCACTCAATATATAATAATGGCTTGTCGTAGCTCCTCTATAATTGATTGAATTAAACCCTACCGTGGACAAGGTTTGAAGGGAAAAAAAACTTCAAAATAAAATTGCCTAAACGAGCACTGACAGACATTGATTTACTGAAATATTCCAAGCTTTTAAAAATATCATACTTTCGCGGTACATTTATGAGGAATTTACTACCAGAGAGTGGACCGAAATATCGAGAATCAGCCATTGTGAATCTTGATGATGACAGTGGACCTGGCACTCACATGGGTGGCCTATCGAAAAAGAGGTAAAGATAATGTGTATTTCGATAGTTTTGGTGATTTACAGTCACCTTCCGAGCTTATGGACTATCTCCGAGTTGCGAGTGTTAAGTATAATCATGAAAGATACCAAGACTACAATTCGTACAATTGCGGCCATCTTTGTCTGCAATTCTTGGGTGGAAAAAAAATATAAGGATATGCAGCAGCTGAAAAGGGTCGGTCTTGTTTATGGTGTCATGGGAGATTCATTTACGTTGAGTCTGTCTGGGACGTCATCCGTGCTAGAAACACAATACTTTCCGCCCATTGAACTTTCCCCAAATAAAAGTTATACTCTAAGTCCTGTAGAACGTTCAACCTTCAATTCAATACCCAATATTGACGAGGGTAATAATCGATTCTACTTAGATGAAGAAGTGCTCACTTTACCAACAGGTAGTTACGAGATTGAAGATATCGAGAGCTATTTGCAGAAAGCCCTCGCATCCAAAGGCATAACCATTAGCATCAAACCCAACAACAACACTCTTCGTAGCGTTATAATGTGCAGTCATATAATTGACTTTCGATCCACAGACTCTATAGATAGACTACTGGGGTTCACTCCACGTACTTTAGCTGACAATATAAAAAATAATTCAGAATTATCTGTAGCCATTCTCAAGGTCAACGCCTTGCGCATCGAATGTAATATAACAACTGGTGCATATATAAACAGTAAAAAGGTGAACACTATACATGAGTTTTTTCCGGCAGTACCATCAGGCTATAAAATCATCGAGATTCCATCGCGAATCATTTTCTACCAGTCAATATCAAGACCAAGCTACTGGTCAGCAAGGTTTTGAAAATTTTCAAATTGATCTAAAGAGAGTTGAGTGGTTACTTCAGCATACTGCTTAATACTACAAGATCGTATGATCGAGTACAATCCCATAAGTGGAGATGTCAAATAGCTGGTCTAAGTGTTGGGTATGATGATATAAAAGCGCTCAGCAATCGAATGAATGCATTTAGAACGCAATGGAGTATGTGCTAGATGTACAAGGTTTCAAACAACCATTCAATGAGTTTTTTGACAAGGAACTGGCACTAGCTCCATTCTACGAAAATCTCCAGCCGCGGGTATTTTTATTCAAACCGCCAACATCGTGGTGTAGACTCTCAGCCAAGTATAAGAGCACAAATCTCTGGTTAGAGCGCAATTATCACGGCTTGTCTTGGAGTTCAGGTGAATTACCCTACGAGGAGTTTGAATTTTTTTTGCGAAATACTTTGCAGAATACAAGAGTTGTATACGTGAAAGGTGCTAAGAAAAAACAATGGCTCGAACAATTTAATTTACTAGTGTATGATATGGAGGATATATGCTGTCCATCATTGCAGAGACTTAAATCCGAAGTACTGTAAGTAATTTTACCACGACAATACACCATCATTTCTCCCTTGTTGAGAACACAATCTTGGAAGCAGATTACCACTTCCACTAGCAAGAAACTGAACTCAATGCAAATTAAATAAGAAATTTTTGCAGAAGCTGTTGTTAAGCAATTAAAATGAAAAGTGTAAGTTTGAAGGAAGAATCCACTATTCCCGTAATGTATGTTTGGAATTATGCGAGTCGCGCTGCTCGTCGAGGAGAGTGGGAGCAGGCAACGCGCGACAGAGAACGTTTCAGAATGCGAATAGAAAGAACAAAATGTATCATCGAGTCTGTACTTTTAAAAAAATATATTGAATTTGTGAAAAATAAATTTAACGCAATTATTTATCTGATGTTTTATTCATTTTTATACCCATCTCTATACTCCATATCCTTCGCATGCTGTCATATTAGAACTTATCGTTAAAGTAGATTGATAAGACTGTATTGCGAACCTCCCCCGAGAACATAGCGTGTTTTCCCTTAAGAGACGAGGAACAAGGCCCCGCCTCGGCCCAAAACTTGGTACAGGCACTGTGTTGACCCAGCTAGGGAGAGAGGGAGAGGGAGAGAGAGAGAGAGGTTGCCTTATAAACGAGCCTTTTTTCTCGATTCGATACTTTTTGCGTGTCTATAGCAAACTGTCGACGCGACCGTACACTGTTTTCTCTATGTAAAGTAAGCGAGAGAGAGATATAAAAGTACACACATACTCATAATAAAGTAGAAAACCCTGCAGGTTTGTCAATTTCAGCGGCGGCGCGGTGCGGCGGCCTACGCGGGTGAATCAGCTGATTTCCGCGTGGGCCATGAATAAGTTTATATTCCCGCGGTGATTAGATATTTTCCTGTGAGGCTTTAGCTTAGCACCCGCGGAAATTTAGCTATACACCCGCGAGGAACTAGCTGGCCACCCGCGGGGATTTAGCTAAGCACCCGCGGTCAACTACTTCAGCGTAGAACCTTCCAGAATTCCTGGTCAGGTCGACAAGATCTTGGCTGGTGAGCTTGTAGTAGAGAGAGGGGCGAAACGCTGCCTCCTGGGGAGAACTGGAGCAGAACCCTCGGGGAAGTAGAGCAGAACCCTCTTTGCTTATCTACTATGAATATTTTTTATTATAACAATACATTAAATAGAATTGAAGACACTTACTTTCTTAAAAATGTTTACAAGTCCACTTTAAAATTAATAAGAAAATACTCTTAGTCTTTTATACTTTCCCATTTTATCCTTCATAATAATTTTACGTTTTGCTAATAATTCCTGCTGTCGCGAGATGGGAAGGATCCATCGAACATGAAGATCAGGTAGGTTACATCGTACTGATGGTGGACGGAGCTGTAGGATGTCTAATGCCGACTGACTTTAGCCCGCCTACCAGGCGACTATGTGCGCTGAAGAGATGGCTCACATGCGGTACTGTGGATCGCGAGAGATAACTCTCGTATAGCTGCTCCTACTGAGTTGCGGTAACTTCTTCACCTCGCACGGTTCGCTAGTCACCAAGCGCTTGATGTGGACTCAGTTTTCCTCTCGTACTAACCAAGTTTTTCTCTTTCGTTTTCGTTTTCAAGTTAGATTATAATAAGTTCATGTTTCCCCCTCTTATTCACTTATTTTCTTCACGATTTTGGAAAGATCTCCCCCTTTTAGAATTAATTGTATTGTAATGACTGTCAGTACATCACCGTCCTAAGCGTTGACATATATTTATCGTTCGATTAATCAAAAAGTTTTTCTCTAACGAATAATGAGCAAAGAGAGAAGAGGTTAAGAGAAAGTGAGGGTTTCTTTGCGCGTTTTCAACTTCTTTCCTTTTTCTTCTTTTTTTTGATTGTACGGTATGCAGCTCGTGGCCGGTTTGGTATAATCGGGCGAGCGATAAAGAGAGAAAGGGAATAGTAAATTATTATTTGAATTTCCGTTGATATACTCAGGGCCACAAAGTGAAATCGAGGTGGACAGTCAGTTAATTTATAAGTTTTTGGAGTTGGTGATCACGATACCGGTGTCCATATGACCCCATCACGTGTAGATCAAGGTCAAATGAAGGTCAAACACCTTAATTTGGATGATATCATTTTTTTGAATAGCTAGTAACTGGCGACTATTTAATGATTCATCGGTGAGGAGTTTGAAAGCTGTCTTACTTCAGAATGGAAACATATATTCTCCTATACCGGTTGGCCATTCAGTAATCTTAAAAGAGGAATACAATAATCTCCATTTTCTACTCGAAAAATTGAAGTACGATACTCATAAGTCGCAATTAGTTGGAGATCTGAAAATAACCAGTATTTTATTAATTCTAGCAATAGAGATTTTTTCTTGACAAAAATACTACTTGGAAACGGATTGTGGCATCATTTGAAAAACAGTTTTTAGGTACATGCTGATGTGTTTCCTACTCAGAACTATTATTTAATTAATTGTTATAAACATTTAAGAGTTAAAGAAGCGGTTTTTTTTCCGTTCTTTGCTTATAAAATGAAATACATTCGAGCAATCTCGATGCTATACATAGATAAATTGTAGAGAATCAAAATATGAACAAAATGTTTCGAATAAAGCCCGAAAAAACTGGAAAATTTAGCATATTTTCGAAAATTCATATCTTGGTCATTTTTTAAGTTGTAGCGTAGACCTTTTGGAAAATGGTAGTCAATGACATAAAATTTATGTACGTACAATACAGGTGTCGTCAAACAATTAGTTTTTTAGTTATTGCCCTTTGAATTTTTTAGCGCACTAACTTCCAGCAGGTTTGGATGCGACACGAATTGTCCGATTTCAATTTTACAAGAATATTTTGAATATTCAATTCTTATACTTCAAAACGTCTATTCTCATTTTGCGTTAAAATGTTGCAAAACTGGTAAAAAATGCTTACAAACATGACTGAAAACGGTCGAGCGCGCGAAAGTAGTTGAGTGGCGGCAGACGAGGGGAATCGTATATATAGTAATAGAAACGCGCAGCACGCAAACTATCAATCTTAACATTCGATTTTCTCAGCAACTACTGAAGTTATCATAAACTTTTTTTTTAATTCTGGTAAACTCGATCCGAGAAACTCGATTTTCTACTCAGATTCCTTGAAAAATCAATGGAAGGCTGCTATTGAATGTTCTTTCCTTATAATTATTATGCAATTGTTAAGAGATCGTAAAATAGATGAGAAGTCCTTACGAATATGACTGTAAATGGCTAATTAAACAAATGCATTTATGGTAAATAGTTATAATATAGTATATATTGTAAAATGAGTGAAAATCAATGGATTTGAAGGCGGCTTTTAAGAAGTACATAGTAATTACATTTTTTTTTACAGATTTTGCACAAATGAACAATTCATCATGCCTAAATAAAATGTATGAATAAAATATACAAAGAACATATATTATATATTTTAAAACGAAAATTTTTGCTATTAGATTAAACTAACATCTAAATATGTAGATGTTTCTCTTATACGGTACTCGTCAGTAAATTCCATGAAAATATTAGTTTGCTTAGTCGTGGCCATATAATGATTAACTGGAAATTTTAAGAAGATATTTTATTTTATTTTATTTTATTAATTCACGGGAAACTTTCCCAATGATATTGTTAATATTCACAATTTTTTTTACGATAAGGAATCGATCAAATTTCAGAGTGCAGTTTCCGATTTTATGCAGTGTCAAAATAATAAATTTCACGCGGGAAGGAACCGATGTCTCTTTGATGTGTTTTATTAGTTATCACGAAAATTTTGTAGCTGACAGGTGAATTATAGCTAGCACATTATTTATAAGACATCTCTAGTCTTATAATTTATTGTTTAGTGTTTGGAGTGCATAAACAATTAACGGGTCATCTATTGTAGAAGATTGGTTTTATAGTTTTTTTAAGTTAAAGTTTTTTGTATTTGAAGTTTTTTATATAATGTACTACAGCTGTAAATTATTTCTGTTGCCTGATTAATAAAAATGTTATTAAATTATTTTATCAAAATTGTTAGTGGCACAATTTGTTAAGTTTAGTTTAAATTCAAAATTTAATTTAAATTAAATAAATTTGATACTGTAATGCATAGATGAAATAATAGATATTCAATATCCAGAATATTGTTAAAAATAATTGATTATTAATTACCGTTCTTACATTGATTTATGTTTGTGTGTGCTAATAATTAATCCCATTATTGCGATTATTTTTTCTGCATAGTAGTGTCATCGAAGCCTCTATTTCTCATGCTGGTGCTCGAGCATATGCATGTTAAGACGGTTAGAAAGTGTGAGTATGTTTTGATTTGTTCTATGCGTTTCTATAACTATATAAAAGCTTCAAAAGGCATTTAAATTTTAATTGCTTCTAAATAGCTTTGCTTACGCTTACGTAACAGCCTGTCGATGACCGTGTTTCTCGTATTTCAAGAGACGCAAGCAATTTATTAAAATTGCAGCAATTCTTTAACACCTATAATCCATTTCCCGATACGGATAAGATAATAGGAATTTATTCCGGAGGAATTGGGGATTTAGCTAATGTTAATTGCCACAAAGCCTTTCAAATCGGAAAAGCTTTGATGGAAGACGCATCAAATAAAAAATTTACAAATGTTAAGTATAAAAGAAGCAGGACATTCGTGCATTTGGCGGCTGTAAATTCCACAATGAAAAATGCAGTTAATCAAGAAGTGTACATATCGTCGTTGCTCTTATTCCAGAAAAATCGCCTTAAAAATCGAAAGTCAAGATGAAATGAAAGAATACTGTAGCTGTTTCTCTTGTATCGTTAACTAACTAATAAGCAACTTTCTCTGATATCGTTATCATTATTTGATGAACATGGTATGCGAAAAACAAGAAAATCCTTGTTTTATTCCAATTTTGATTTTACTTATAAGATTAGAAGTGAGAGTATTACATATGTTGTGGATGGTGGATTTTTTTGCGTAAAGCAGTGTGGCAAAATAATGTAAGAATGGATAATATAATTAGTAATTATGTTTCGTATGCAATTAAACACTACACTTCCAATAATTTCATCATTTTCGTTGGATACCGCGAAGGCCAAATATTGTCGATAAAATCTGTAGAGCGTAGGCAATTGAAGAATGCTGGGCGTGAAATTGCTTTTAACAGAAATACTATCATTGTGAATCAAAAACAGTTTCTGTCGCCAACCCAATCCGGTATTGCGGACTGGCACCTCACAATCGGTGGTCTGAGGCATAGCCGGATTTCCGTTCGAAAGGAGCAGTATGGGTTATGTGTACTGGCACCTCGGTGGAGGTCGAAGGGGGGGGGGGTGGAGTCCGTTCCTATGCGTGGGCGGTAATGTGGGCTGCGGTCGGCAAGTGAGGCCAGAACCGTGGAGGACCATACACCATATCAAAGCGGCCGAATGGCGTAATGTTCAGGTATTGATTTGTAATATTATATATGTAATTTTGCGTGAAAGAATGTCGTCGAGTTTGTCCAGCTTGGGTGGCATTCCAACGACGAATTTGTTTTGTTTATATTCAGCGCGCTCGAATTATTTATTTTGTATCGCGCTAAGGTAGAATTCGTCTTCTCGTTGGAGAACGCGTACGAGCGAGAGAGAGAGAGAGAGAGAGAGAGAGAGATATGCCAGGCGCGTGGTTTTTTGACCTACGCGCTCTGGGGGGGCGGGGAGGGGCTGGAGGGGGTAGACGAGCGAGTCCCGCGCACAGCGAGAGGCTCAAGGCGAACATTTCGGCGGTTCTCGACGTCCGCGCTCTCTTACTCCTGTTCTGTACGATTGCCATATCTGTGATACCTGGCGAGAGACAATAGTACATTTATTATAGATTGAGTAAAGAATTAATTAATTTTTCATTCATGCTGTTGTTTCTTTTTCTTTTTCATTATTTTCTTAGTCATTATTGTAGGTGAAGATATCGACTTACTCGTTCTGTTTTCGCAACTGGCATAAAATATGGATAATATTTATTTTCGCAAAGAAGGTAGAGACGTAAAACCACATCAATTCTATAATAGTTATAGTTTCAAACATGAAGATTTACAAAAAATAGTGGCGTTTTTGCATGCATTTTGTAGATGCGACACAACATCATATTTTTACAACCAAGGAAAAATAAATTAATAGATTCTTTTACACACTCAAGTGCATTTGATTTGATTCAAGGAATGTACAGCACCAGGGCTGAAAAAAAATTGATAGAAAAGTCGGAATCCTTCTCCTTACACGATTTGCAACTTAAATTTTAACAAAGCTAAAATAAACACTAAATTCTCTTTAGAAACTTTGCCACTATTACGTCGGTAAGTGACGCACAATCGTTTAATTATTTTAGTGCCTAGGCTTTCGCCTAATAGCTCGGGACTCTGTATGACAAGCGATTTTCAACCTTTAACTGGTTGTTTTGTGAGTTTGTGTGTCTATTTGATTTGTCCAGCGAGCTGTTTGCCCCTGAACGAAATCGTATAATTGTGAATGTGTGTGTCTCCTTATTCGCCCAGCGAACTATAGCCCCTGAACGAACATCGGAATGTGCAAGGATAATCCAGCGAACTCAATATTAAATTAAGTTCTGAATTACCCAGGAATGTTTTGTGTGTGAGAGAGTGTGTGTGTGTGTGAAAGGCAAAAAAGAATAAAAAACATGGAATAAAACATTGAATGGTTAAAACTTGCTCCTTTTATTGGTAGAGTCCGAAGATGAACTTATACGTTGTTACAAGATTCTGTTACACTTTATTTAAAATTATTGTTCACTCCGGTAAACGATTGCGTGATGATGCGTGATAAACGATTGCATGATTACTGTGGTGATTGTTCCAAAAAGTTGCTGAGTACTGACTGAACTGCGAAAAGATGGCCCTTTTTAAGGACCGTTACTCCGCCTGTGGTTGGGTGGGCGTGATTGGGCCAGCGAGAGAGTGGTGGTGTTGAGCGCTGATTAGAGAAGCTCGGTAAAGGGCAGGATTTCTTCTTCCTTTTTGCGTGTTTTCCAAAAATTTCCAGGTCCTTGATTGGATGGGCCTGAGTTCCTGGTGGGTCTCTTGAGGGTGGAGTCTGAAGTTGTTTTCTATGTTTTTCCATGGATGTCGCCACAGTTAAGTTTACGCGTTACATCATTCTTTAATAATTGTAGTCGATAAAATTACAATTTTACAGCTAATTATATAATTGTTGAATAAAAGAATGAGAAACAATCATTGATTAAAACTTATCATCATAATAAAAAAATTATCTTTAAAAAGGTAAAACTTGTGGCAAGTATGATGTTTCTTACCCAGCAAAACATAAAATCTCTTTAGATACTGTATCTATGTAATCTCTTTTTGATAATGTAAAAAGTAAAATATATTTTTTACTGCATAACGTCGAATTCATATTTGTAACTAAATAATCAATTCTTTAAACATTAAGAAATATTACTTATGTTGACTCTACTCTACTATAAACTTACAAAGATTTTTCTATTGGTCTTACAGTCTAATAGACTATAAGACCAATAGAAAAATCTTTGTCAGTTTATAATCAATTCTTTATTAAATTTTTTAAATTATCTAAATTTGACCTTAAGAAAGTTATAAAATGAATAGAAATTACTGTCCAAGCTTCTATTTTTCCCAATAATTCTAATTAAATAAACAGTTTCTTATCAGTTTCCAATTTCTTATTGCAAAATTTGGCTAAAGAAAGTTGTGAAATCATTTTAGAAATAGTCAAGTATTCTTTTTAGCTTAGCAGCAGTCGTAGCAGTTTGTTAGTCATTTTAGTTGTTCTATTATTTTTTTCTCTTTTCAATTTTGTACAATATTCTTTATCTTAAAATGACTATGAACATACTTGGCGGAACGGTGTCAGGCAAATTAAAGTGACGAACCAAATGTAAACTTATATTAGTTGAAATCAAATGCAGCTATAAAATACAAAACAATGAAACTTAATAATAACCTTTAAAAAGGTAAAATCTTGGCAAGTATGAGTGTATTTTCCCATTCACTTCAGTTTATTTCTATAAAATTCTTAGCTTGTTTATTTTTTAAATAATAAATTTAATAATTTAGTGTAACAATTTCACCAATTGTCTTAATTATAACATTTTGCGTTTATAATTCTATTTTTTTTTATAATGAAATTCAGAATATTATTACATGGTAGTCTTTTATTTAGTATAGCAATATTAAACTTGAGTTTTCAATTAAGTAAAATCTCTTCTTTATTTATTCATATAAGTTTTTCAATTTCTAATGACCAATTTAAACTAAAGAAACTTGTGGAATTTATTCAGAAATTGTCAAGTACTCTTTTTCTTTATTGTTTACGTATTCAAATAAATTTCCCAATTTACAATGGCCAATTTAAACTAGTCAAATTTTTGAGTTCTATTCAGTATTTGTCAAGTACTCTTTTTCTTAATTTTGCATATTCAAATGAAGTTTCAAATTTATAATGGCCAATTTAAACCAAAGAAAGTTGCGAAATCAATTTAGAAATTGTCAAGTACTCTTTTTCTTTATTTTACATAGTTATTATTAATTATTAATAAGTACCAAAATAATAAAATGAACTTCAACTTTGCACTGGAACCTTATTAAGAATAGAGATGCCAATTGCTAACAGCTTTGGTAGCTTTGATAGCTTATCTGGCATCTCTATTCTTAAAAATTGGATTGATTCATTATTAACTTTAAAATATCCTTTGATATTCCATGGTATATAAAAACAATCAATTGACCCCTTCGACATTTAATTTGAACTTTTCTCTCCCATTGTTGTGTTAAGGAAGCAGGGTTATTGGGTTATAAACACTCAATTGACCCGTTCGACATTTAATTTGAACTTCTATCTCCCAATGTTGTAGCAGGGCAAACTGCCAGAGTTCTAATATTATGAGCTCCAAACAGTTGCGAATATAATGCGCCTCATCCGAAGGGACACGCTCACAATTTTATAAAATATCTTTAATCTTAATAAATAACTATATGAACATACTTGGTGGCCCGTCAACAGGCAATTTCAGGTGCTGTATATTATTATTATTATAATCGTCATTATTTTCTTTAATATTTAGATATCATAAAATGTTATAATTAAGACAATTGGTGAAATTGTCACACTAAATTATTAAATTTTATGAGGCTGATTTTGGCCTCTCAAGGAATCAATAAACAATAAAACAAAAAAACCATGCACTCCGTCCGTTATTATTTTCCTCCGGCGCCGTTTCGAGGTTAGACCAGCACTGCCAGGGCAACGAGTCCGCGGCGACGATGCTCGCCACCACCGCCACGAGGGGTTGATTTTATTATTAATGACTAGCAAGGGGGGAATCGCGTTTGTTTTTTTGAGGAGAGTGACGAGACCGACGTACGATACGACGCACAGTGGTCGAATTTGCTAAAAACCTGGCCAACACTACAAATATTCTCTGCTAATTGAATAATCATAATGAAAAGTCGTATTCTTAGGTTTTTGAGGTCGCTGAGTTTAAATATACGGTTAAAACTTCTATATTTTAAATGCTAAGAGTGGTATTATGATCATAGGGACATGAAGACATAATATGTAAAATTTAACCTATTAATTCTGAATTCTTCTCGACTTTCGACGATGTAACTTTTTCTGTAAACGTCCTAGAAAAATCTTAACTCCAATGTTCCTGATAGTTTAAAGTCACGTCTTTCAAATTCCGTAGACAGAATTGGTCTAAAGATCGATTTATAAAATTTATAGCGGTTTTTTCAGAAAAAGTGAGTAATTTTCCAAAAAAAATTTTTCAAAAACATTCAGTTTTGTCGGAAAATAAGCATAACTTTTTCTACATCGATGTCTAGGCTAATTCTGGTTAAAGCGTTTAAAAGATGAGCTTTTAAACTATCTAAAACACTGTATCTAGAATTTTTTCCAAGATTTTACAATTTTTTCCAAGTTTACATAAAAAGTTACAGCATCGCAGGTCGATCGTTGGTTCGTTGACTTTCTCGCCATTTATTAAAATATTGCTTAAAGAATTCTGCATTAAGTTTAGAAACTATTCTTTTCCTGTGAGATTCATTACTTGAACAATTAAATTTATTGGATAAAAAAGAAACCAGCTCTGAACATTTTACTTCTTTTTTTGATTTGGTACTATTGTATAATAATATATATTATGCAACTCTAATCGTTTAACGCAATACATTTTATCAATTGGAAATAAATTTGTTTGTATAATCACTTCGTTTATAAGTAACAGCAACCTAATTAATAGAGTAAATTAAAAAGCACCTCTTATCACAATATTT
>UELV01102369.1:0-21135 GCA_900490015.1 Megastigmus stigmatizans
TTAATTTCTATTAAATTCTATTAAATTCTACATTCTCTCTATTCTAATTGTCGGTAACCTCTCTTTCGGCACGGTTTCACGAAGTAAACAAACTTGCTCTGCAAACGACGTTGAGAATGCGTTGAGTTTTCGACTTCTGCGCATAAAAGGCGGAGCTAAAACGCATAAGGTTCTCAAATTTTTCGTATCTCGAGTATAGAACAACTACATGGCGCCCCGTTACTTTAGGTTGAGTACCACTGATAAAGAGAACGTCCTTAAACCAGAGATTAGTAACTATAATCTTTGCTTACACTCGCAAAAGCTACAATTCTATAATTATACACAGATTGCAGTATACCTATGTCCTATAGCCTATACTTATAAGGGGAACCCAAGGAGTCCGGGAAACCGATTTTGATGAAACTTTACAGAGACATTCTTTGATCGAAAATATGAGATACGTGTATCAAAAGTTAGTCAAATGTCAATGCCCGTTTTATTAAAATACATGAGAAATCATGGTTGTCTTAAAACTGTTATTGCAAGGCCAATATATATATCGTAGAAAATATTACAAAAAAGATATCAAAAGTGTAGATAATAAGCTTTCATTATTATTATATATCTTTATTTTATCCTTCGATTTATACATTATATACATTATCTTATATTCTATGCACGTAGATCAATAGTCTGTTTTCTTTTATTACTCTTTTGTTACTTTTTCTTTCTTTCCCACTTTCACCCTTTCCTTCTTTCTTCATCCTTCTTTCTTCTTTCTTCCATCCTTGTTCCTTTTCTTCTATCCTTATTCGGTTTTCTCTTCCTTCCTCTCCCTATTCCATACGTATTTCCTTCCTTCCACTTTTATCCACTTATTCACTTTGATTATTTTTAGCTCTATCCCCATCTCCCTTGCCTTTCTTTCCATATTCCTTGCTCTCTCTAGTAGTTTAAATCTTTCTGCTCTTTCCATGTCGATTATAAAATAAGTATCCTTCCCTCCTTATCTCTTCTTCTTTTTTCCATAAATCATTCTTGTCTTCTTTCTTCTCAAACGTTATCCATCTTTTATCTTTCCTTTCCGGTAGGATTTCCAGTTTCCACTCCTTTCTCCCAATTTTCCCTTCCATCCACTCTCTCAACTTGACCTCCTTACTTCTTACTCCTTTTGTAATCAGCAGTCCTCTCTCTTTCCTCTCCGTCACCCAATCCTTCTTCTTTACCATTTTTTTCCTTCTTTCTTTTCCTTGTTTTCTTTTTCTTTCTCTTCCTTTCTTTTTTCTTTATTCTCATGTTCTGCTCTTTCCAATTTTTCCAATTTTTCTTCTTCCATATTTATCCTCATACCTTCCGATTCTAATTCCAGCTCAGCTATTTTATTTTAATAATAAGCCTTCATTTACATTTTTAAAAAATTTATATGCACTTTTCGTTCAAAAGTTATGCTAAAACGCTAAATTTTAAGGCCCAAAAATTAACTTGAATTTCGATCGCTCATAACTTTTGAATTAAAAGTGCTATTAACTCGTTCAAAAATGCAAATAAAAACTTATTATCTATACTTTTGATATCTTTTTCATAACATTTTTTACAATGTATATTAGGCCTTGCAATAAAGGTTTTCATACAACCATGATTTCTCATATATTTTGATACAATGGGCATTAACTCGGACCCCAGGGCCCATTTGACTAAATTTCGAGGCACGTATCTCATATTTTCGATCAAAGAATGTCTCTGCAAAATTTAATCAAAATCGGTTTCCCGGACTCCTTGATGGGTTCTCCCCTTGTTATAGTGGACAATAATCACAAAATTGACGCGGTGGCGAGTTGGCGACGGTCTCGGTAGCTTTACAATTTTTCGCCGCTTTCTGCACGTGTTCGCGGTTTTGCTTTGTTTGGAAACGTTTGCACCTAAATAGTAAGTATAGGTATTGTTGTTTTGCGTGGATTACTTAGTATAAATAATCCAATGTTTTACAGAAACTCAAATGCATATCAGTTGTATGAATCTTTTTAGAAACTTAATTTTTATAAAAACAAATTTTATGCTTATGATACATTCTATTCTACATATGTAAAAATAATTTATCCGGTACATACAAATTATAGGTTAGAATAGTATAAAAGCCGGTCGTAAATCATAAATAAATTATGACGACCAGGGAAATATTGACAATTCAATTAGGACATTATGCTAATTTCGTGGGTACGCACTGGTGGAACATTCAGGTAAATTAACCATCAATGCATTGCATTAAATTAATTTTAAAAAGTATATGCTTTATGAAATCATAAGAAGAATGTTAACGTTTAAGATTATTAACGGTATAAAAAAAACTTTTTTACATTATGCGCAGCACAAAGCAATACTTACTAGAGTTTATTTTACGATTTCAAGAACGTACTTTTTAAGTAATATTTTTTTTGTGTCATACGTGTAACAGTATATCTGTGCATTGTTTTTGTATGTCAGGATCATTATGAAACTTACTTGGCACAAAATGCAAAGATATTAATAGTAAATTTTATCCCAACTTTACAAAATCTTTACTTTTACATGTAATTTATTTTTAAAATAAAATTTATTTTGGTATAGGAAACAAATTTTTCTTATGATCCTGAAAATCCATCAGAGATCAATCCCGATGTTTTATATAGAGAAGGAGAATTTAAACAGGTATGTAATTAAAATTACTTGATGTGGATATATTACATTCACAGAAATGTATTATAAAATATTTTTTACCAAACTATATTTTTAGAATACAACCTTCACTCCAAGATTATTGGTTGTAGATTTGAAAGGGACATTTGGATATTTAAGCGAAGAAGGCAATCTTTCAGAAATTTCTCAAGAAATTGAAAAACAAGAACCAGAAATATTATGGGAAAAGGATAAACTAGAGACTACTGTAGAGCCATGTGCAGTGAAATCAGCTTTTCTTAGAAGTTTAGAAACTGATGGAAGCAAAGAAAATATTAACTTTGATTTAGAAAAGGAAACAAACAGTTGGGTTGATTACCTGGTTCCTCGTTTGCATCCAAGAACAGTCAATGTTGTTACTGATTATGAGCATGGATCTGCATCTCAACCATTTGATCTATTTCCTTATGGCCAATCTTTGTGGAAATCTAAAAAATTTACGGAAGATTTTGTTGATAGAACAAGAGCTTATGTTGAAGAATGTGACTTGATGCAAGGATTTCAGGTAATAATCACGAAAAAAAATTATTTTTATCATTCCTACATCAAAATTTGTGTAATTTAGGTACTTGTTGATGCTGATGATGGATTTGGTGGATTAGGTGCATCCTGTATTGAATACTTGAGAGATGAATATGGTAAAAGTATTTTAACATGGCCTGTTATTGATGCTACACAAAGAAGTACAGCAATATCAGATTATGTAAAATTAATTAACACAGTTCTAAGCTGGCAGCAGATCGGAGAACATTCTTCATTATTTAGTCCCTTATGTTGTGGATCAAATGGCTGGCTTACACCAGGCAAGCCACGCATCTTGGAAAATATTAATTATCGATCTGATCTCAAGTATCACACAAGTGCAATAATTGCAACTGCATTAGATACAGTCAGCTTACGTTACAGACAGAAAAAATATCATATGTCTGCATTATCTGACCTCTGTGCTGATTTGAATAAAGTTGGGAGAAAGGCAGTAGCTACTAGTTTAAGTCTACCATTTCCATTAAATGAAAATCAGGACCTTATCGATATGCTTGATGATTTAGATGGTAGCTGTCCATGGACAAGCCTTACACCTAGCTGTAAGATAGAAATGAATAATATTATGCAAAGTCTAGCTCTAAGAGGTATTCCAGAGGATTGTTTAAAACGTCCCATGAAAGATGCTCAAAGACAAATGGATAAAGCAGCATACAGATGTTCAAGTGTTCATGAAATGATGAGCCTTTACATGGATTGTTCCTGTCGTGGTTCTGCTACACATTTGACAACACTTGAACAGGGACTGAATATTAAAGATCCTTATCCAAAAATTTTTAACAGTAATGTTCAAGTGAATGGAAATATTTCAAGCAAATCTCGAACAGAAGGTAAATTATACAAAAATATTCTTAGATTAATAATATACTAATATAATTAAAATTATATTATATAAAGGAAAAATAAACATTTTATTCTTTTTATAGATGTAAAAAGTGTACCAGTCATGTCTGGTTTACACTCTGGTAAATTTTTAGCAGAAATGTACCATTCTCTTCATGAACAAACAAAAAAAATTAAGAGCATAAATAGATTCCACGCTTTTAAAAGCTCAGGCCTAGAAGAAGATGAATATTATGAAAGTTTAAATAATTTATTAGACTGTAAAGAAAACTATGAAGATCATGACTATTGAAATTACATATAAATACTTAAAATGAACTATATATATTTATTAAATAAAATATAAATACGAAATTACGTAATAAGTATAGTATTTAACTTGAAATTTCAAATGTTCAGATTTTTATATTTTTAAACACCTTGCTTTGTATATTTTGAATAAAAAAAAAATTTAAAACAAATCAATTTGCATAATTTTTTTTAAAAGGAAAAGTAGATTAATGCGTTTTTAGATTAACTGGGACAAAGAAAAACCAATTGAATTTATCGCTAAATTATCAGTCCCGAGCCCATAACTCGTTATCTTTTAATATACGCTGCACATGTAATGCTAAACATCATTTGGAAACAGCGGGTCGCCTATCGCTCGTGCCCACGTGTAACACGCTGGCACGAAAAAGGGGAGGTAGCGCGCACACGTTACATATATAGATATATATAGCATTAGATAGTGCCAGAAAAGCGAGTAAATACGTCAGATGAAAGTTGGTCAGGAATTCGTGGTAAGTAGTATAAGCGCATCGTTCGTCATTCGAATTTTCCACGGCAGACGTAAAGGAAAGTCAAATCCAAACGCGGCAGGGAGCTACTGAATGCTGATTTAAGCCTTCGATACGTTTGTTCTCTCGTGCAATATACTACAGCTGCGACACGGCGCGTACACGGGTAATTGGCCTCTGAGTGAGTAGTGAGCGACTGATTCCGTTCACGTATACGTGCTATATAGATATGTGTGTCGATGCGGCCGCAGCCGCTTCTCGCCTCTATACCTGCATCACATAATATAGGTATATACATCGTGCATACGTGCTGTTGCTCAGCTGCTGCTGCGCGAATTGACAGTCGGTTCAAAAAAAGTCACGAAACACAAGCCATGCACTTCGACGATTACTGTGCTTTCTGAGACTGTTGTTTTTTTTTTTCATTCGGTTCGATCATTACTAATGATCACTGTAATTCGGAGAAGGTATCACGAGCTTAACGGGACGACGGCTTTTCTGATAAATGCGATGAGAACGATATGGCCAGATTCGAGATGATGAGATTCGAAGTAGGCCGTGGCAAAATGATACACCAAACAGTTCTGCTGCTGTTCGCCTTGATCTTCGTTCTGGCGAGTGGTAATTATTTTGGGACCAATCAACAGGAGGATAATCAATGCTTCTGCAAGGTAAATACGATTCAGACTTTGATTTACGTGATTATTTTCAAAACATTGATTACACACGCATACTACATAACCTTTTAACGCTTTATATATGCATACCTATAGCAGAAGCACATCAATTATTACCACCTACTTTATAATTGTTTTGTCTTTTTTCCTTATAACCAAGATTCAATTCATCTTTTCTCTTGAATTTCATTGTTAGATAATGATGACATAGTTTTACCTTCCGAAATAAAAGATAACATTCTTAAATATAATTTAAGTTCGGAATCTTTTATTGATTTTTCTCAATTTCAAATATGATGCATAGAAATTTTACTATGAAGTCTTACGTTTGCTAAAGCAGATCGAACATATGTTTCTTGTATTTTCAGCTGAACGGTGCTATTGATGACTGCAGCTGTACAGTGGACACAGTGGATTATTTTAACAATGTAAAAGTCTATCCTAGACTTCAGAGTCTTCTAGTCAGGGACTATTTTAGATTTTACAAAGTCAATCTACAGCGGAAATGCCCTTTTTGGGCTGATGATAGCAAGTGTGCTATTCGCTATTGTCATGTTAAACCATGTCAAGATGTAAGTCTGTCTATTAAGATATGTAAATTAATGTTTGATAATCTTTGATAAGTACATCATCACAGTTGTGTAAATATTATTTAAAACTATTTTACAGAAAGACATTCCAGTTGGACTGAAAGGTGAACTTCCAAGAAATATACACATCAATGAAAGTCCATCAGATAAATACAAAACCAATTTACAAATTAGTGATTGTGATCAGAATATTCACGATCATAATATGGAATTAGGATATTTAAATACTACTATAAGGTAAGTTGTCGAAGGCATATGAATGATAAAACATAAGATTAAATTAATAATAATAAAATTATCTATATAGTTCTGAGAATTATAAAGAATTTGAGCGATGGCAGCAACATGATGATGCTCAAGACAATTTCTGTGTTACGGAACCTGATACTGGAGAATATGTTGACTTACTTTTAAATCCAGAACGATATACAGGATATAAAGGGCCCAGTGCACATAGAATATGGCGTAGTATTTATATGGAGAATTGTTTTAGGTAGGTAATATTACATTAATTCTAACTCTTTTGGATTAACTTAAATAACTATTTATAATTCATAAAATTTATTTCTCTTTATAGGCCAGATAATTCACCACATACTTTTATTCAAGCATCTAAAGTAGATGGTAATATTTTGCTTATATTAAATTCATTTTGATGAAAAGTGCACATGTTATAATTTTTTATTATATTTTCAGCAATGTGTTTAGAAAAACGAGTATTTTATAGGGTGATTTCTGGACTTCACACTAGTATAAACATACACTTGTGTTCTAAGTACTTACTTGGAGGTCGTTTAGAGGTGTGTCCTGAAGGGCAATGGGGACCTAATTTAGAAGAATTGCAAAGACGTTTTTCACCAGAAAACTCTGGTGGAGAGGGTCCAAATTGGTTAAAAAATCTTTATTTTTTATATATACTAGAATTAAGAGCGCTTGCTAAAGCAGCACCTTATTTACAAAAAGAAGAATATTATACTGGTAATGAAAGTGAAGATGTAGATACTAGATTAGCAATTAATGACATTTTAAACATAATTAGGTAAATAAAATTTATTTCCTTATTTTAAATGTCTAAATGTGTTATATATATAAAATAAAGCAAATTTTAATTTATAACTTTTAGGACATTTCCTGAACATTTTAATGAAAGTGTAATGTTTAATGGTGGAGAGGAAGCTCAAATTTTAAAAGAAGAATTTAAACAACATTTTAGAAATATTTCGCGCATAATGGATTGTGTTGGTTGTGATAAATGTAAATTATGGGGAAAGCTTCAGATACAAGGTTTAGGTACAGCGTTGAAGATTTTATTCTCTGGGAAGTTTGATAAATATGAGCCCACTTTACTCAGCTTTAATAAGAGAAACTTTTTCTTAGAAAGAAGCGAGATAGTTTCTCTGATAAATGGGTTCGGAAGGTAAAATTTAACAAAAATTCTGATCATTTACTATAATACAAAGCAGTAATTTCACTATTGTAAAATAATAATTTTGTTTATACTTATTTCAGATTGTCAGAGAGTATATTCGAACTGGAAAAGTTTCGAAAAATTATGAGATAGTGCAATAATAGGAGACGTCTTCTTATATTTTTATGTATTACTTTTACAGACACATCACACTAATTAGCTTTAAATGTGAGTATCACATTTTCGGATTCATAATACTGTTTAGTTTATATCTCAGTGAATTTATTTTATTTCTACATGCAGCGTGAAATCGTGATGAAAACGAAAAATTTTTCTACTTTTAGAAAACTTCCAATTTTATAATTTCTGTTTTTCTTTTCATGACGACTTCATTTTAAAAATTGACTATATCTGTGATAAATGATACTCATCTACAATGAAACATAATCAACATGATGGAAGTTTCAAATAAATTTATTCAACTTATTTACAATATAAATCTGATTTATAATTTTGAAATTTATCAGACTCAATTCTATACATACATAATTCTTGTACAAGATAATTGTTAAATCTAGTAATATTTTTAACTATGATTGTAATACTTTTTTTATAAAGAGACATCAGTAGCTTGATATAATTAAAGCAACAGTATTTGACGTCATACATGTAAATGTACCAATTTACTTCTGAAAAGAAAAGGAGAAAAAATTATTCTTCTGAAGTTTTTAAACATATATATTGAATCTAATAATAATCATTGTTAATTATAATTTTTATAGCTTGAGAATTTTATTCTTTATTTTCTTACTTTACATAATACATTATCAACGTCTTTTTAACTGCTATAAATTATTATTTTAATTGACATAAGAATTCTTTGATTTTCTATTCATGCTTATTATTTTAAGCGTAATAAATGAGATTTAAAATATAAAAATTTTTATTTTAGGCAATAAACTAATATTAAATTTTAATTTGATTTTATTATATTATTTGAAATAACATAATCTTTTATTTATTTTTTAAATTTATTCCATGTATGTACAACAAAAAAAAATATATAATTTATATTTATTAAATTTATTGGAATTTTATTTATGTACCTTTTGCTGTAGCCTTTTTTCTTTCCATGTTTGAATCTCATACGGTAATATTTTATTTTCATGACTGTTAGTCACTGCTGCTTCTGCAGTTTTTTGTTTTTTTTCACGGAGCATTGTTAATACATGTTTCAGTTCCTCGTGTACTTGATCTCGCTGATTTCTTTCTATATTTAGTATTTTAAATTCAAAAAATGCTTCTTATTTATTTTTACTTATAATGTACTACTCAATTAATCAAACTATATAAAAACAAACCTTTAACTGGTACATCACTATTTCTACGGTGTACCTCTATTGTAGTTGTCATTTTTTCTGAAGAATTTAATGACACTGGCAATGGAGGAGGAGGTGGTACGACTGTGTTTGTGTTAGTAATACACAGTTTAGATGTTTCCTGATTAATGTCGTCACTTGAAATACTTGAAATATCACTGAAGCTGCTTTTATCCGAATCAAAAGTATCACCTGAACAATATTTGCACATTGCTTAAATTTTTCTGCACACTATTAAACAGGACAACACACTAAGCAATGAAGCTTATAACTTTCTTTTAAGCAAAATAGGAACTGTTGGAAAAATATAAAATGCTTACGTTTCATGTAAAGCTCATATTAATTTTATAATGAACAATAAAAGTCCTGGGAATATATTTTATAAAGCTGTGTGCTGCTGCAAAACCATTTACCACCTTAAATAAACTAAGCCTTGAATATTATGGGTTAAATAAAGGGACTTGAATATAAATATGAAAAGGCATTTGATGAAATACATCCACAATACAGATAATACATATATATTTTTAGATAAGTACATATATATTTTTTCTTAACTTAAAATATAACTTTGTACAAGTATTCTATTTGAAAATGTAATTGCACTTAAGTCTTCTATACTCCCTTAATTTATAATAAATTTTAATATAAAAAATTTTATGTAAATGTAAGACGATTTTTGACATATTCTTAATCAATATAACTTTATATTTATAAATATATATGTCTCTTGTTTAAGTCTCAAATTATTATTATTATTATTACAGAAGATAAAAATTTATAATCAAAGACTATTGATTAAGGGTTGCTAGCCATCGATGCACTTGAAACTACATAAATAATCTTTATACTGTTTAAATCAATATAAAAAAACAAAATATTACTTTTAATGAACTATATGTATAAAATAAAAAAAACTTTGCTTCTTTAAAACTGCAAGACAACGACAGTGGTGATAACGACGACGATGATATATCGTTAATATATAATATTAATAATAATAATAATATTAATAATAATATAATAATAGTAATAATACTAATTAATGATGACAGTGATGACAATGACGATGATGTTTTAGTATATAAGAATGTATAAATTTATTTTCTTAGTTTACTAACAATCGAGTAGATAAGAAAATCTTTTTCGATCAGATCAAACAAACGCATATTAAGATCGGCGCATTGCCAGCCTTTGCACATTTGGCTCATCGTGATTATCGTATAATAATAAGGTAATACAAACGGCCAACAATTCACAATAAAAAAATAGGAAAAAAAAAAATAAACTCAAAAAAATTTCACAACAGTTTCTCCTGCACCTACACACATACAGTATACAAACACATATATAGCGTTAGACGGTTTTACGATGAAGCAGTTTTATTATAATAGACGACGGGGAGGTACGTAGCTTTGGACAATATACGTAGTGACGAATCGCGGACACGAAGACGCACATTTCGACTCGAGGGGGGGCACGCGCGCTTCTAGGCCGCTTTGGATAATGCGCGAGTAGTTTTCCAAGTGCTACTGTTGATAGTTAAAAGTAAAAAAATTAAAAAAAAAAAAAAAACTTGATAGAAAATAAACATGGACGAACAATATTTCTCTGGAGCCTTGAGCTGAGAAGGCGGGGGAGACTAAAAGTATCTGAATTCACCTTTCTTGCCAAGTCTCTCTTTGCGCACCCAATCTGCGGGAGCTGGCGGGGGAATAGCGTGGGCTCGGTGAGCCGTTTCCGATCCAGGACTAGTATTGGCACCATCGATCTCCGAATCCTACAATTCATTAGCAAACGAAACAATAAGTACCAAGACGGGAAGAGAAATGACCATTTGTCGAAAACAAATTTAATATCTATTATATATTAACGCAATAAAGCTTATAGAAAAGAACTTATTGTATTAGGGAGTGCCGCAGGAAAGCGAACGAAGTATTTACCTCGTAATTGTAACCGTGCGACTGCCTCTGGTATCTGGTGGCGTAGAGCGGATTGTTGAAGACATCGCTGTCGGGCGAGATCGCGGGATTGTGGGGGGTGACGATGGTGTGGGGCACGTGGGCCACCTGTCCGCGCGAGTTCCTCGCCTTCCACCACTTGCGACTGTCGTCGAGGATCTCGAGGTACTCGCCCCTGACGACCGTCAGCTCCTTGTCGTTGTTGGCGGTCCGGGGATAGGTGACCTGGACGATTTTGGTGCGCCTCGAGACGAGCTCGTCCAGCCAGGCCTCCTGCGCCCTCTCGACGGCCACAGCCGCGGCGGCGGCCGGAACACCGCCCACCGCACGAGCTCCGCGCTCTATCGAGTCGACGGATATGTCGCTGTGGGCTCGGGCCTGCTCGAGACGCTCGCGCTCCCGGTCCCGGTCCCTGTCGCGCTGCTCCTCCCGAGCGTAGAGCTCTGAGCCCCGGTCGTAACCGCGCTCGAAGTACTCCGGGTTCGCTCGGTCCTCGCGGCTCTCGTAGTCGAGGTAGTCGCTGCTGTAGTGGGATTCCTCGACCTCTCTGTAAGCGGGATAATCAGCGTTTTAACAATTGGGAGCATTATTTTCACTGCATATATAGCCTACAGCTAGCTTTGAACCGATTTACGATATTCTGTTGAGGTTCTCGAGAAGATCCGAGTATAATTTCGCAAATGAGTAAAACGTTAACTACCTCATCATATACAAAATGATCACTCAACCAGTAAATGAATTATGATTCGAAAAGGTTGCCATGAGCATGACTATATGTATAGTTTTTAATACATCGGTGTAGGTGTATTATATTTACAGTGACGTAATCGTTTCGATAGTTCAAGCTATTTATACAACACCGTTATAGTTTCGAGATAACAGCCCATTAGAATAACAAAGAAGCACGCGGTTCCTCTCAAGAATAACACTATCTCTGACTCACTCACTCTCTCGTTTCAGCTGATTATTTTCGACGACGACCTTGCATAAATTCTGATCCGAAAGTAGGAGATGTCAGGAGACATCAACTCACCTATGACTGTAATAAGAGTCGTTCTGATGATCCGGTATCTCGTCCCTCTTGCGCTTATCGGCATTCAAGAGCGAGGCGAGATGATCGTTGTGTATGGAGTTAGATAGACATATCGCTCTGTCGTCGGGTATGGGATAGTCGGGCGACCAGCCGTCCATGAAGACCGGATGATAAGGAGGCACGTGGGCCTTCCACTGTTCCCGGGGTACGAGCCAAGTGTCGCCGAGCGAGTGCCAGAGCTCTGTCTCCTTGCTCGTCACGCAGTTCATCAGTAGATTGACGGCCTCGCGGGTCAGCAACGGCGAGACCACCTTGCTGGGCAGGTTCGGCTCGTAGTTGGTGTCGTGGGAGGCGTCGACTATCAGGGCCAGGGGCGTGAAGAGGAAGTGGACGAGCTCGGGGGCGTTCGGGTCGTGTATGTGGGCCTTGAGCTTGGCCAAGAGATTGAACGAGAGCTTGAACTTCTGGAAGATGTCGATGAACTCGAGCTCCGGCGGCGGTTTCGCGCGCATCGTCAGCATGCCGTCACCCAGGTTGCGCTTCTTCGACTTGCGATTGCGCCGGCGTCGCTCGAGCTCCCGGGAGGCAGCCGCCGCGTGCTGCAGCCGCGCTATGAACTTCTCGATGTCGTCGAAGCAGTGGTTCAGGATCGTCACGTCGCGCTCGTATTTGTCGGACGAGGTTGACGAGACCTCATCGTTGTTCTCCTCCCGCGATGTGTCCTCGTGGTGGCCGTCGTCTGTACACAGAAATATTTCAGGATCGTTTAAATTTTTCACATTTAACGTTGACTGATTTGTGAATCGGGGGGAAAAAAAAAAGAAAACTTTCTCAAAAATTCTATAATTACAATATGGAAACGAGATATGCGCGTTTTGTCATTTGCGTAACTCGCAATGATTTATGACGGCAATTACAAAGACATTATTGAGCAAAAAGAAATTTTGAAGATGTTATGGCCACTCATATTTGGTAACGTGTCGGTCGTTAATTGAACTCATTTAAATTCTATTGGCATTTTCATATTTCTCCCGTGCGATTTCTCCACAGGCATGCACACTAATTAAATAAGAAACTCGCATTCCAATACGGTCAGGCGTTTTCCTGAAATAAGAGCATAAACGGCTATTAAAATCGCATTAGAACATGTGGACTTCGAACTATACTTCTTGTTTTTCGATATTTCCAAGCAGCTTTTTTTGTTTTAAATTAAATTATTACCATTACTTTGCGCACGTATATTTCGATAACTGATATAGCCGGTCAGGTTTCGACATTGTTACAAAAACTTTTACCGAATTTCATTGCCATAGTAGTCTCATTATAATTCGCGGTAAGTACAAAATTCAAGTTGCCGACACAATACAAATGACAATATAGAGCAGACATCGCGTTAGAAATATTAAACACGGAATCGATAAGCCGACAGAGTTTATACTTATAATTCAATACGCGTTAAAAACAAAAGAGATTTTGCAAGCATCTTTTTTTCTCTTTTCGAAACTCGCAGGCACCGAAAGTTCACTGCACGATCATTAAAAAAATCTATTTTTATATATTCTTACTATATATGCAATTAATGCGCGCAGCTGTAAATACCATTGTCCAAGCTAAAACGCTTTCATTCTAAAAACGACAATTAGTTGTAAAAGTTGGTGTACTATCGCAGCTGTACGCGTTTAGCTTTCTAGCACTAAAATCGTTTTATGAATAAGCCAACGCGCGTTGGTATATGTGTAGACGTGCCTATTTGCGTCGGTGTCAGCGTGTATTCAAATAATAAAACGTACGCGCGCTTCGGGAGGATTTATCTGCATAAGCAAACCGACGTTGCAATAGTTCCTCGATTCGCGAATTTCACGTAGAAAATAAATGTTAGCTCCTGAGCGGTCGTAAATCGGATGTGGGACTGCCGTGGGAATAATTTAATAAAACGCTATTCTTCAGCGACTTTGGGAGACTCATGAACTCTATCAAAGTTTTTCGATATAGTTGCACATTTATTATTATCTGGCGAAAATTATGAAAAAAATAATAATAGAGAAATAATTCCTTGGATTTCCTTTGATTTCTGTGTGTTGATAAAAGCGAATGATTAATTTATGCAGACGCGAAACTAATTTTTTGCAAAATCCTCGGATGAGAGTTTCGTGCATCTTTACGCAAAGTATACTAAATTTCAATTTAATGCATAAAATATTATTATTTCTATATTGTTAAAGTTTCTATTGAGTTTCGGATATTCAATTTGTACAAGGATAATCTCATATAATTAAGCTTGAAAAATTCAGATTAGATAATAATAAAAATAAATTAAAAAGTAATTAAACATATATAAATATGTATGCATGTGTGTTAGACGATCGATGATAAGAAAAATTGACGTTGATAACTTATCGAATCTAATACAAGCGTCAATTATTATCAGTGAGTATATAGACTAAAAAAAACTCTGCATTCAGAGATGATAAATTATACACCACTTGGATGCATGAAAACTTGTAGAGTGAAAACTTGTATTCGCATATTAACGCAATCGAATTGAAATATCCACGATTTATGCGTAAATCCGTAATAAACATCGGTATGCAAGGTAAATTAACTCGAAGACATTTGTTTCGCGTAAAAAGGAAAATTATTCCTGTGAAACTATCGGGCGAAGGATTCGAGAGTAAAAAAAAATGAGTAAGACTGACTGTTGGTGGCGCCGAAGCCGCCTGGAACCTGATCCCTGGCGTTGAGTCCGTTGAGCGGTGGCTCGGGCGGCGGTAGAGCAGGTGGCGGCGGTATGTGGGCCCTGGATGCTCTTGGGGAGCCGGCGCTAACGAGTTTTCCCGCCTGCAGCATCTTGAGATCCTCGACGAGGTCCTGGGCCGAGACGCTCTGACACTGGAATATGTGCATCTCGGCGCGCTGCTGACCCGCCGAGCCGCTGTCGTCCGCCACCGTGAAAACCAGGATGTTGTTGTACATTTCCATGGGGTCGCGCGATGTGAAGGCCGTAGGCTCCTGGATTAGCGCCGCTGGGAATCTCTCCATTACCGCCTTTTGCAAAAGACACACAAGAACAACTTTTACATTACGGATGCATGGCTATATTGTCGAGGCTTTTTCTTTTTTTTTTCGGGTGTCGTTGCACAGTTGGGTAAATTGCGTTTCGAGGTCGCGCGACGACAACGCTTATCGCGCATCGTTGACCTAAAAGACGCGTATCGTCGTGCATTTGCCATCGTATGGAATATGGAAATTTCTGAATACAACGTGCTCGCGGCATTCGATCGTTGCTTATAGCTTTCTAAACAAATTCATGGCGGAGAGAATTGTGCGGGTCGGTTACGGTAAATAGAGTCTCTTTATCCGCATATGTGTTTGCTGTTGTTATTTATGACAGTATGGACGTATATATATATTAAGGAGAAATAACAATTTTCCAGCGATAAATTTCCACATTGTTGGCTCGAGCTGTAATTGTCAATTGCGTTCTTAGTGAATGCAAATCTGCACTAGTGCCAGTATAGGTATAAACATATTGCAGTCGGAGCTCGGGATCAAAGTGCAATTTCAAGAACTTGCAACGGAAAAACTAATGGAGCGTGCAATTGTTTTTGCACGACAATGAAACTGAAAGCGAGCATTATTGTATTGTCATGTTATACGAGATATTGCAATTAGTACAGCACCGACTCTAAAAACATAATATGAAAATTGTACATTGTTTCTTTTTTTTATCGAATTCTATTTGTAATTATGCACTCTTTTTTTCAATTTGGCTTTGTTGAAAAAGTAAAACCGGAAAAAAGATATCGCATGCTCTTACCGCGAGCCGCACGGGATTCTAACTCTAAATTTCCTGCCGTTATAATGCGCATTCATTATTCCCATTGGTATACAAGTCCGATTATTTTCATAGCTGCAGGGATTCACTATATATGATTAAAATTAGCAACTGTCAATTACAATAATAATGTAAAATTAGCCGAACGGTTTAAAAAAAAACTTTTAAGCTTTATTAAATTTACCGAATATGGCAATCCGCCATCCAACGAATAAATGCACGCTATGCCATCGTGTAATTTTGAGCCCGAGCCAATCAATTAAACTCGCAGTTATTTCATAAAAGATAATTATTTGGCTGCGCGCGCGCGGGAACTGTCGAAAAAAGCCCGTCACAAGTGTTTAAGAATCCGTCCGCTTGTACTATATATAAACCTCTCTCGACTTTCTAACTGAATTTTAATTACCCACCAAGGCAAAATGACACATTTTATCATAAGAACAGTACTTGGGTAAGTAGTTGAAGTATATATATCTACATATGTTGTAAAATGTGCACTGACCCCCGTTTCGTTGTCCATGATGAGTACCCAATTGCGCTCGAGTCTGAGCTGCATCTTCTGGCTCCATATGCCGTTGCTCTTCTCGAGCTGCAAGAGTCGGCGCATGCCATCGGCTGGGTAGACTATGCCGGTCTCCTTGGTCACCGTGAAAGTCGCCAGGTGCTCCATCAGGTAAGTGGACTCGGCGGATCCGGCGCCTCGTCCTCCGGGTGTACTTGGCGGACCGACGCTCGGGCCGCTTTCTGTTGTTTTCACAAAAGACGAGATTTTTCATTGAGAACGAGCTTGTATTTTTGCACGATGACGAGCTATCGCGTATAGTAGGTACAAACATGTACGGATATATTTGAATTGTAGATAATATGTCAATAGTCGACTGTTGAGACATCGAAAAGCTCCTCCGTTACTTAACGTTGCGAAGACTTTTCTATAAATAATGGCTATAAACCGGTGCTGCTTCTTTTTAATAAACTGTATAAGATTCGTTGTGAAACACCAATGGCTCGTGAGTCATTCGAGTATGATTTTTTCTTTTTCTTTTTTTTTTAATTCAAGGAGCGGCTCTAAACGACGCCTATATGCGCGCTATAGCAATATGCTTTTCCTTCGAGCGGTTACATGTCAATTTAGGTTACTCTAATTTTTAGATTGCCTCATAGAGGTTGCAGGTATATACGAGATGAACAAATGCAGTAATGCAAATTCGCGATTGCTTGACACACACACACACACACACACGTGTTTAGTATAGAGATATTACTTGCATTTTTGTTGTACGTATATTAACGCGGTAATGATAGAGTGTGGCAATGTGCGGTGACTATTATAGATCGGATAGCATTAATATTATTTGAGATAATGCGAAGTTATGACAAAGTTCAAAGTATGACAGACTGCTCTGCTATTTCCAAGAAAACGAGTAGCCGAGTAATCGATGGAATTTTATGAATAAGAAAAATATCTTTTCTTCGTATTCTCGAAAAACCAAATATGTATAATGCTGAGTATTAATTAGGAATTTATATTTTAAAAGCAATAAACCTTCATGGCTGTGACCAGCACATTGAAAAAATAAAATGATGAGAAAACATGTTAAACAATAAAACGTTTTATTTTAAGTCTTCATCGTAACATTTTTATTATATCGTCGCCTTATACAGAAAATGAAGCGCAATAAAATTTTTACCGTTTCCTGTAGGAATTTGGCACTTAAATTGCAGTCTTTTTTTTTGAATATATAAAACGACTTAAAGCGGAAATGTAATATCCACAATGTAAACAGTAACACAAATTGTTTGTGGGAAAGTGCAAAGCTTAATTATCACGAACTTCTATAAGTATATAATATCTAGAAAGTAATAAACTCATTTGGGTTCACGTCATTACAAGTAATCGACTAAACGTTAATGGATAAATATTAGTCCGTATATTCTTTTTTAAAATAAGTGTGCGTTTTCAGAAACTTTCTAAATGGTATACCTTTTTAATTATCAAGCGCGTGCATTCAGTTTTACTTAGCCGATCCGAAACAAGTAATAAGATATCTTAAGAGATCGAACTAAAATGCGGGGTAGGATCAATTATCTTATTAATCGTGCGGAAATCATATTTAAATACAATTTAAATTATACTATAGAAAACGGTTTATTTTCATATTTCGGCTACCGTTTCACGATGATATATATTATATATTTCATTCTAAATAATTCTCAGCTGTATTTACATTGGTATCATACACCAATTCTTTCGAATCATCAAAAAACTTTGTCAAATTCAGTCATAAGATAAGTTTAATTCTCAAAACGTTTGTATTCGTTTTGAGAAACAAAAAATCCTTTTATTCACGGTCGACAAAAACAATTTATTACCCATAATAACTATGCATATATTTACCCTTGTTATAGAGGGAGTTTCCATGGCTGGCAGAGTTATAATACGGCATTCTGTGGCGACTCTTCAAAGCTCCAAGCTGAAATGTAAAAAGGACATGTAATCGAATGATTAGGAAGTGCACTAAATTAACGCACATACGCATTTTTCAGCTACTCTTGATTTTAAAAGCGCGCACACATTGTACACACATATTGGTATATGATAATAATAAGCTCATGAGAAATCGGAACAATCAGTTTGAATTTCTCCTTCTTAAGGAAGAAACGCGGGCGCACATGTCGCGCCGACTATTGGATTTCAGTATCGATACTCGAGAGAATTTAGCCATTCGATACACGTTTATGCATTGCCATATACATATTGTATTGTACTGTACTTGTATAATAAGTATAAACTCTAATACGAATAATTATAAAGAGCTGTATAGTAACTAACTGAATAATCAATTGATATTCAAGAGTCAAATTTACAACAACCGCAGATGCTGAATATTTTTCCACATTATTTAGTTTTTTAAATCACTGTTTAGCAAAATAGCATAATTTTAGAATAGGTGAAAAGTAAAATTTGAGGGTATAATTTTTTCCGAAACCCAATAAAATCTTCACATTCATCAGACTTAATGATAAGATTCCCAAATTTCAAACCCCGCGACAGCCATCGTTTAGCATTTTGTAGCCTTGACCAAAGCGTCCAGCAGGCCGAATTCAACAATAATTTTTTCCTCATTCCCATTCAGAGACACGCGGCCGCACTTCTATATACGTCTATCAGGTATTACAAGGTACCAGGAGCAACCGGTGTGCGTGCGCGAGACGTTGTTTACCCACCGGTGCACAAAAGTCCCTGCACCTAACCATCGGCTCTCGTATAAATCCAGCGAGTAAGAAGAAAAAAAAACACTTTCTACTCACTTTTCATCATTACCATAAGAATTCCTAGGTCAATGACATTCATGAATATACGGGGCGCGTCTCGAGTTATCCGAAAAGCGAGATGCGGTCGCGCGGCAAGGAGGAGAGAGATGAGATACGAATGCGGAATAGACGATGCCTAATATATATAAGAGGCGATGGATAGATAGAGGAAGATAGAGAGAGTGAGAGAGAGAGAGAGAGAGGCTGCGAGAGCAGTTATAGGCGAATGTGTTGGAGCCGCGCGAGAGAGGCGAGAGCGAGGGACACGCCTTAGAACACTGTGCCGCTGTGCCGCTGTGCGCGCGAAGTAAACGAGTCTCCGCGGAATGCAACATGACGTAATGATATTGCGGCCTCTCCGCTATACATATAATATGCCTCTCGCTTGCAAATCTACCCGCGCGCACACCTATGCGCTCCTCTCCATCTCTCGCTCTCTTCTTTTTTTTTTCGAATTTCAGAGGCCGAACGATCAATCTCTATATAGAAGGAGTCGCAGGTGCGTTGCGCTTTTTCTCTCTCTCTCTCTCCCTCTCTCGCGCTCGCTCCAAGTCGGTGTCATGCACACACACACTCACGTACACACACACACACACGCACTCAGTCGCCACTTCCGATTTACCGTATATACCGATATACGTGTATATACGTATACAAGTGCATGCACGAGAACAAGAGGACACACACGTACACGATTACACGCCCGCATGAATTGTGCATATGTGCATGGTATAGAAAGATAGCGGATGCTTAGACGACGTGTATATTGCCGCGGCGCGCGTTCCTGGCATCTTGTGTCATTATGACGAGTCTCTCGGAGTGAAAGTTTTTAATGGCAAAAGGTTTCTCTCCGCGGGTGTACTACACTCGTCGCAGCTACAGACACTTCTCGGCAGAGCCGGGATCAAAAAAATCGGCCCACATGCTGATCTCGGTAACTTAATACGGCCCTTGTGCCGATTACCCTACTCGATCAGTTGTACCTGCAGTATATACTGCACCAGACAGACCGATGCACGTTACTTATATATAGGCTTGTGTATGTGTGCACGCGACTGTATACGAGTATAGGAGTCCGGTGCATGGGGAGCTGTTCTCGCTCACAGATGCGGTTCGAAAGGTATATTCGATCGGTAACGGAAGGACTTGGCTAACTGTTAAGCGGCGGCCTGCGATCGGATAAGGCTCGAAGAATTTCACTCGCACGTTTATAACGAGTTGGGTTCGTTCCCTCTCTCTCTCTCTCTCTCTCTCTCTCTTGCTTTTATCCGCATACGAGCTCCCTCGACTCGTCTTTACGGTGCTCTCGCGAGCACCGATGCTATATGTATAAGCACCGCAGCAGCAGCAGCTCGGATATGTGCAATGTGTACCACACGAGGGCATACGCGCATTCCCGGGAAAAAGGGAAATCGGCCTCGGATACGATCCCTACAGTTGGGGATCCGCATACAGCGCGTGGATGTGCGCGGCTTCTACGGGCTCTACTCCATTGTGCATTTTGGAGCGGAGTTAGATAAGATCGTCAAGTCGTACAAGCGCATATGTGTGTGTTTTCGCCTGGTGTATAGAACGAGGGCGAAGGCGCACGCGGAGAGAAGGAGCGAGTGAGAGAGAGAGAGAGAGAGAGAGAGAGACAGGGAACGGGAGTTTCGACATTCCTCGCGGAAAGAGACCTGAAATTCCATTGCGAGTAGCAGACTCTAAAACTGCGGAGAAACACGACGAGGCTTCTAGCTATACCCTACATGCCGTAAAAGATATAAGATGTATATGCGTTTTACGTATACTCACCGAAATTTCTAGTGTCGGGCTGTACAGGTGGTCTCGTATTTACAGGAACGCACTGTACGTATATTATGACGACGCACACTCAGACTCGCGGCTGCAGCAGATCGCTCATCATCGGCGCACTGTGTACCCCGTCTCCTCTCTCTATATGTATATTATATTTATATTATATCGTATAGGAAAGCTCCCGATGATCTATGTGTACACACTATTAAGAGGCACACGCACACACGCGCGACCGCGCGTGGAATAGATGCGGAGGAAAATATTTATACGTATATGTATATATA
>UELV01102379.1:1148-14765 GCA_900490015.1 Megastigmus stigmatizans
CCCCCCCCCCCGCGCCGCGATGCGCGACAATACCCGACCGGGCCGTCGCTAGCCAGCTCCTAGGTGCTCCGGGAACTTGCTAGCGTCGCCAACTCACTCTTCCTCACGGTAGGTGCTCCGCCGTGAAGAAGACGAGTCGACACACAATCTACACTCCTGCTGACCGCGTAGCGCCTATGGAGTCTACAGGCCACTAGGTGCTCCGGTAACCCGTCGACTCTAGGGATCCGGTATTATCTACGGAAGGCGCTCCTCCGTCGATAATACAGCCGTTTAGCCCCCGATAATAATTGTACATGTTAGGTGTGAACAGTATATGTAACCAACCTATACACCGACGTTTTACACTAACCGTCTATCATTCATTTGTTTATGTGATTTCTCTTTTATTCTTACAGGCTAGTATCCCGGAAACCGCCGACAGCCAAGCTTGAAACAACACGCATCATTGTTTATTATTATCATTGTATCTTTAGTTTAATCTTATACTTACAAATAGAATTATTTCTCCCTAACCAGTCTAGTTTAATTTGATCGAAACCATACATTCCACCTTCCCGAAAATCCCTCGGTTATAAGACACTAGGGGGTAGACGGTTTGAGGAGCGAGCGTACACATCAATGTTCATACGCTGGAACTTTGAGGCCAGGTAGGCTAGGTTCCAATGAGCTAAGATGTTGAACGCCAGTGAGCCTATGAAGAGCTTACAGAGTTTGGCAGCAGAGAGTCAGCCCAGGCTAATGCGGCGCGGCGTGTCATGTCCGCAATGAGGAATATTCCCAAAAACGAAGCGCACGCACGCATTTATAGAGCTCGCCCAATTTTGGTGGTACGAGTTTTGTCTACGTCATTGTAGACAGCACAGGTGAAATTGAAGTGGGGGAAAACCAAGCTCTCAACTAGGCTCTTTTTCAGCGAGAAAGTAAGTAAATGGCGGTTGTGCCTAAGGGAGCGTAGGGTGCCATAGGGACGGCCTAAGATTTGATTGACGTGGGGCACCCAGTTGAGAGTGGGGGTAATGACTACACCAAGATTTTTTATTTGGGAAGTGTATGGGATTTGAATCCTGAGAATATGAACTTTGGGGATGCTTTCGAAGTCTATGCGACAGATGAACACCTCGCTGCCTAAAAGCATTACCTTGGTCTTCCCGTGGTTTAGAGAAAGGCCATTTACGGCACCCCAGTCGGCCACAGCATTTGCGTCACGAGTGATCTTCTCGATACCCTCGCGTAGCTCGGCAGGAGTAAAAGAGTAGTAGATCTGGGTATCGTCGGCAAAGATCATGTGCTCCGACGCTTTCAACATTGAGGGAAAGTCATTTATGAAAACAATAAGAGGGCCGCGTCTGAGCACATCATGCGCCTCAGCTTTTGAAGGAGAAGACCATGTGGGACCATATCGAACGCCTTCGAGAAATCGAATAGAAAAAGCGCAGTTATCATGCGCTTGTCTATTAAACTCCTAACGGTATCAAGGACCCCCAGGAGGGCTGTTTGGATGCTATGGCCTTGGCAGAAGCCGGACTACCGCGGGTCGAGGAAACCCGACGACTCAAGGTGGCAGAAGAGCTGCGAGTGGGTGACACGCTCAAGAGCTTTCGATATTTGTAAAGCATCTCTAAGGGGCGTATGTCTGATATCGAGACCATTGCGGCCTTTTTCGCAAGAGGCGCGAGGAATGCTCGCCGCCACTGCGTTGGAAAAGGGGAAGTAGTGAGAGAAGTGTTACAAATAGAGGTGATGGGTGCAGCGAGAGAGGGAGCTACTAGTTTGAGCATCTCGGCAAAGATGCCGTCTGGGCCTGTTGCTCTTGACGATGAGCTGCTTATGGCTCGAAGGACGCGTTCTTGAGTGACTGGTAGAAAGGAGAAATATTGGTCATATTCTGCGTGTGAGCTCTCACGAGGAGATTCCCGAAGGGTGCTAAATGCGCAATTACGCTCACGTAGTGCTTATTTAGGTCCGCGCACGTAAAATAATTAAGTGCTGACGCTCGCGAATCGCTGGTGATTCCCATGCCCGTTCATTCGCGCCATTTGGCAGATGCATCCGAAGCACTTTAGAGCTTCTCGGAAAAGTAGCGGTTTTTAGCTGTGTCGAGACGGTTTGAAATCGAACCACGTATCGCCTTAAAGTGGAGGTAATTTGGAGTGAGACCGGAGTGTTTTGCAATGCGATAGTGTTTATCTCGTTCACTCATGAGGTCTCGGATATCTCCCGTTACCCATGTTTTCGCGTTGAAGAGATTGAGATTTTGCGAATGGACGCAAGTTCGTCAAAGGCGCTGCTTATAGCGTCTGATAGCTCTTTTGAGAGAGTTTTTAAGTTGCAGCTATTTACAGGCACATTGAAATTTAAAGAGACTCGATTATGTGGGACATTATGAACATTTATGTGGGATGAATCTGCCGTTAGGGTGTTCTTAGAATGAGTGGTGAGAGAATCTATGGGGCGGTCAGGGAGAATGCGCTTTAATGAGCGTGAAAACGTGAATTTTTTGGCGTGAGATGGGGTGGAGAACTTGAAACGTATATTGATGATGTCATGGCCCGCAATAAAGAGCGACATCGATTTATTATAACTAGAATGAATGATGCGTCGCTTGTAATGAATAAGTCAAGCCATATGTGTGAGACATGGTCTTGACACATGGCGTGTTGCGTAGGTTCCGATGGAACGAGATATAGAGAATGAGCGTTTATGAGACCATGCATGTGGCGAGAAGCAGTATCATCAACGTTCATGTTCAAATTAAAGTCTCCAGTGATAATGATATTAGTGTAAGATGAAAGAAAGGACGATAAGACATTAAAGAAGATTTCTAGATAAGCTGCCCTGGGACGCCTATAAATGACTCCAAATAAGAGGGAGTTATTCGCGTGTTTGATTTCAAATAAAAGAAACTCCGCCGAGTTTAAGAAGAGTGGATCAGATGCTGCCAGTATTCTGAACTTGAAAGAGTCGTGCACGTAGACTCCGACGCCCACGCCTTCCTTTCCGACTCTAACATTTTGGAAAAAATTAGAACCTAGTAATACTAGTATAGGATCGGAGTGAATGTCGATGAGAAATGTCTCAGTTAAGGCCAGGATGTCACACTCTTTGCTTCAAAAATGCGCCTCAATAGTTGCGAAGTGCGTCTTAAGTCTATTTAAATTGACGTGAAAAACATTTAAAATATCTGTGTCTGTGTAATTAAAAAGTCGAGGAACTCTCGACTCTGACTAATGCCTAATACTTGTGGGGGAGAGGGTACGGGTGCAGAACTAGACATAAAAAACGGTAGATTCGCAGCCCTTCACGAAGTGCGAGGGGCTGATGGGAGAGCCGCTAGATCGGCCTCGCTGAATACTTGTGTGCCGCGACCGGTGGGCGAAGCTCTCATGCAGAATGTGAGATTTTTCCAGAATGCCTTGCCAGAGAGCACATGAATGATTTTTGGCCACAGTGCTCGTAGAAATAGAGCCGATACGCCGCTCTCGCCCAAGATCTTCTCGCAACGCTGACCCCTTAGCTTTGCCGCCCGAGAGATCGCGCGCACCTAGGGAGGAAAAACGCAATACAAGACCACATGCCGCGGATGCACCCGTATTTGAGACTGCAGTCATTGATGCGGCCGCGGGCGTGCCAGCTGGGAGCCACTCTCGGGTAAGGAGAATGGAAACCGCTATGAGTGGAAGCTGGAGATATGTAAAAAAGCGGCCCGCGAGCGCTGTGTCGTTCAGCGACACGGTGCGAGGTATGCCCGCGATGAGCACCTCGTAAACGTCTGCGTTTTCACCCACTGTGGTATGAGAGCCTCGCGACGCCTCGGAATTTTCGAGGGCCTCAACGCGCGATGTGAGAGTCGAGACAGCCTCGCGCTGTCGCGCAAAATCCGCTTTGAGTTGAGTATTCAGCTCGTTCCTGCTGAGTTAAAGGTTTTACATATGGCGCTGGATGGTCGAGATCGTGGAGCCGTGAGCCGTTGACCATGTGGAGAACCACGCTGGCGTTTAATAAACATTAAAAAATTAGAACATTAAAAATAAATAAATTTTAGTGTCTTTACGCCTCTTGACGATTAAGCTA
The DNA here is from genome assembly GCA_900490015.1 of Megastigmus stigmatizans. Lineage (NCBI taxonomy): Eukaryota > Metazoa > Arthropoda > Insecta > Hymenoptera > Megastigmidae > Megastigmus > Megastigmus stigmatizans. The sequence continues at coordinate 5,223 of UELV01102379.1, forward strand.
TTTCCATCTTCCTTGCGTCTGCAGAAGTTGTCATCCCGTCTCTCAGAGTAGTGGATGAAATGATTGTGGAGGCGTCCAGTCAAGACTCTCGTTTATGACCCTCTGACCCCAGTCGTCGTGGTCACGTTGCAGCAGCTCCTCGCGTAGGTCGGCCTTGTACCTCGCGATGTTGTTGGTGTTGAAGGACGGTGGCGTGAAGGCGTTCAAGATGTTTAATGCCGTGACGGTGAATGATTTTCGCCAGGCTTCCGTCCTTGGTGCTGCATATGTGAGGACTCTAGGGGGCAGACGGTTTGAGGAGCGAGCGTTATTGAAAGCCAGTGAGCCTATGAAAGAGTGAGAGAGGGGGGGGCGGCAGATTGACCGAGAGACAGAGAAACAGGTAGACAGAGAGAGCGAGAGATTGATAGATAAATATTCTTTTATTTGAATAAGTATACAAAAATGATATAATATTCCAGTATAACAATACATTTCAAATAATACAATTTTACAATAATACGCTTCATCAGTCTTATAATAAATAGGAAATTGTATTCAGTCTTTCTATGATATCACAGGCATAATAACTTGATCAGTCTTAAAATCAGTCTTAAAATATGTCTCGAACCTTAAAAGTGATATCACAGAGCGTCTTATATTAAAAATACAAATAAAGAAAATTACAAAAGCAGTCAATATCTATCTTACAAACATTTAAAAATAAAAAGAAACATTTATTCAATTCAGTCATTCAATACACACTCACTCCAATAAATACACTCACACTTTTAAAAACGTTGTATAGGGGACAAAACAAAATGAGTCAACATGAACTCATCTGCATTCAGATCACCCATAATTAGCTTGTAGCTGTAATTACCACTAAGGTCTCTAAAGGAATTGAGAAAGTCAGGATCACTATTAAAAGCTATTTTGGGTGGGCGATAAATAACACCCACAAGGATTGGTGCGGTATTACCCTTTTGAACCTCACAAAAAATAAATTCGGGGATACCTGGCCTACGAGGTCAGGTGCTGTTGGATTTAGCAAGTACTTTGGCCTTATAATCATTACGAATATAAAGGGAAGACCACCACCATTCACATTACGACGTAAAACACTAAACCCATCGATCTGAATGAGACTATCATCCACGACTGAGTCAAGCCACGACTAGGCGATCCCGAACAGGTGATAGGACTGATTATCGCGAAGAAATTGATGGACTTGCTCAATAGTGAGCTCTGATAGAATTCACGTTGAGAAAGCCAGCTCTCAGTCCTCTCTCTTTTACGTCACCAACAACTCTCCGCTGAAGTCATGCGGCATTAATAGCCGCGCCACTAATATTAGGTTGGCCGCTCCCCTCCTCAGCATGATTTTGGGGAATGGAGCGTTCATGTCCGCTACAGTACGCATCGGCAATTACCCGCAGGTCTACAGCGGGGGCAAACGCATGCGCGCGCTCACCACCCTTCCTCCTGACCAAAAACTTGCTACTACTTTGCCAGATGTATTTGAAGCCAAGACTTAATGCCACTTGCTTTAAGCTTAAAAAGTCTCGGTACATTTCCGGTTGTAATAATTCATTAATATAGATCTTACGATCTGGCAAGCGGCTAGCAGATTCAGAGCCAAGAGGAGATGATTTGACATCTTTGGTGGTGAGGTAATTATTGGAATAAAAGCGCGTAGCGCGAAGAATATCAAAAATGCGTTTTTTGCTGGCGAGACGAACCGCACAAGGCAGCGGTCGCCTCTCCCCGCCAGTCGCTCACTCCACGAGGCTGTAGCACGCGGGCACCAACGACTTCCTCCCTTTCAAGAGTAGGGAGGAACGTGCTCAAGATTTTCAAGATTTACATTCCTAGAATTTTCGTGGACAATACCATTTATAAGAATTTCGTAGCACGCATCACTGTCGGTGGAACCCGCAGTACAGCACCCTTGAAGGGAGCGGCGAGACGGTGCAGATTTTGTTTCGGAGTCTAAGGCGACGAAACCTGCGACTCGTTATTTACATACTAATTTTTGTCAATATTAATTAGATTGCTATTACAATTCTTTCGACCATGGCCGAAATCTTACGCAATGGGAGTTAATTTTGTCCTTTAATACAGAGTTTTCATGCAATAACAAAAGCCGATCGATGTGCAGGCCCTGTAGCTGGTATACCTGCAAGCCCAATTTTCGCTCAAGAGACGAGACTTGTGCGCAAATATGACTCCTAAATTAGTGGCTAGCCACGAGAACTCGCCACTTGAATTATCGAAAACTGACTGCTGTCTATTGGAAAAATAGGAGCTTATCCACATGAGAGCAGCCCTGGAGAACCCCATAGACCGTAGTTTGGCGTGCAGACGCGATGGCAGTATGGTGTCAAAAGCCTTACTGACGTCGAGGAGAAGTAGTAAAGTTATTAGTTTTTTGTCGATTCCCTTTCGTATGTCTTCTGTCAGCTTCAGTAGTGCAGTCTGCGTAGAGCGAAAGGGTCGAAATCTGGTCTGGCAAGGGTCAAGTACGCGAGTGACTGCAAGATACTCCTGCAGCTGCTCATACGCTATCCTCTCCAGCACCTTTGAAAGAAAGCATAAAAGTGCGATCGTGCAAAAGTCAGTGGGGGAAGAAGGTGTTTTGCACTTTTTTAGCGGGGTAACCAGCGATTTCTTCCAAAGGGCCGGAAAGACGCCTTCAGAAGGAGGATTTAAACAGCTTAACAATGAGATTTCCAATTACTGGAAGTGCCTTTACAATAACACCATACGGAATGCCGTCTATCCCTCGTGCCTGTGATGAGAAGTGCGAGATAGCGAGAATCACATCGTTTAAATTAATGTGTTTGAAGCGAAAACCTTCATCAGCAGCTTGAGAGATTATTTTCCCGCACTCTGCACTATCATCCCGAGGAGATATGGACACGCCAGCAAAATACTTGTTGAGCTCGTCTAAAGAAAAGCGATTGAACTCCCCCTCACGTCCGGGCAGAAGTCCCAGACTCCTTAGTACTTTCCAGACATTATCACTAACAAGAGCATGGAACAGTCTATCGTGGTGGAGCAGTCTCAGTGCGTTCGTCAGTCTGTTTTCTGAGTATAATAAAAGCCTCTAGCAGAGACGTGTCCCCCGTACGTTTGTACCGTCTATACAGTGCGTCACGTTTTCTGTATAACTGAGCTAACTCTGCATCAACCCACGGCAGTCAGCCCTTTTTCGGAACAAAGGTTTTAATGGGTGCTAATGTATCAATAGCCGCCGTGAGATTGTTGCAGAGGCAGTCCAGTGCTAATTCAGTGTCGATGACCGCAGCATCGAACGGCAACAAGTCACACCTGGATAGTTGAGCAGCGAGTAAGTCAGGGCAAATATTCTTAAAGTCTCTATATTGAAAAGAATTGACAGGTGAATCCTTATTAGAATAAGCAATTGTAACATCGACGATGTTATGCTTGCTGTGGAAAGGTCGTCATTGTCATCAATGAGTATAATATCAATCCATGTGTTCGACGTAGGCGTGAAATGCGTAAGACCGTGCTGGACCAGTTGTAAAGAAAGTTCAGCAGCAAGCTTGCGTACAAACTTCGCATCATCACTCCCACTGAGCAGATCGGAATTCAGATCACCCATCAAAATTTTATGACTGTAGTCAAACGAAAATGTGCGTAGTTTATCTAAAAAGTCAGGGTTTTTTGGGTGGTCTATAGATAACTGCTACAAATACAGGAGGTGAGTCGCAGTGTTGAATGCTACAAAAAATGTACTCCGGGATACCCGGTTTATCTCTCTGTTCAGTATCAGATGTAGCTAATATTTGGCATTTAAAGTGAGATTTTATAGAAAGCGCGACTCCACCTCCCCTTATGTTTCGGTCTTGCCTTATTACTTTATAGCCATTGATCTAAATGACGTCGTCATTTACATCCGGACCCAGCCAGGTCTCAGCAACGCCGTAAAGGTCGTAAGATGAACCACCAGAAAGAAATTGACGGGTCTGCTGAATGTGTGCCCTTAGAGAGTTCACATTCAGGAAACCCGCACGCAACCTCCCCTTAACTCTTCCTTGCTCTCCAGCGACGGAATTATCTAGTCATTTACTTTTTGATTTATTTTTGGATTTATTCTTGTTACATTTAGATGCTCTATTGTGCTTATTCTTTTTCCTTGTCTCATCGCTGATATCGCTATTTGTTGAGTTATGTTTTGAATTAGAGATTTTTGCACTATTGTTAAGATCAGAATCATTTTGTTTGTTTTTCTTGTTTTTAAATTTTTTGTTTAACTGCGCAGAAATTTTCTGAAGTTCAGAGAAGGTAGTGAAGGATTGCGCTTTTTCTCCATCATGCATTTTTATGAAGAACCTGCCCTGCCTGTGCCAAACATACTTAAAGCCAAGTTACTTGGCAGATGTTTTTAAGCTTACAAAATTCTTGTACTTATTTTTTTCTAAGAATTCATTTATAAATATTTTTGCAACAGGCAAGGCAGACACCACGCTGAGAAAACTTAAATTAAGATCTTTAGTGTTGAGCGCAGTGAACTTGATTTTTGCCTGCATTAAATCAGCGATGAGACCGCCGCTGGAAAGCTGAACCAACAGAGACGTTGTACCCCCCGAACCGCCTCCGTTTTTGGATGGATAAAGAGGAGTGACCGTCAGTATGTTGTCTTTGTTAAATGTTGGAAGAATAGTGCAGAGTACGGCAAAGGCATAATCCTCGAGCGCAATATTAAAAGTAGTGCAGTCAAACGCACTCGAGATTACGAGAGCCGCGCCCTCCGCACCACCTTCATTCGTTATTTGTGCCTGAGGGATGTGATGTTTTTGTTGCTTTTATATGATGTTTTTGTGTGAGTGAGTGTCAGTAACAGGAATATTCTGCGCGTTATTGATAATGTTGTTGTCAAGTGTTAGTGCGTCAGGGCTGGTTATGTCGGAGACGGTTTGCACCACGGCCGCCACCCCAGTGGTACTATTGTCGAAATTATTGTAAACTGCGTCAAATTCGTCATTTAATTTTGCATCAAGTGTATCTAGTCTATTTAAAATTTTTGTTTGTATGTCTTAAAATTTATGCTCTAAAATTGAATTTATATTATCTTCAAAAGTTATTAATTTATTCTTTAATGTTGAATTTTCCTCCACCAGCTCAGTCCGACTTGCCAGTAGCTCTACCAGCATGGAGTTCTGGTTTTGTATAATAGCAACAAGATTGTTCAGATTTTCACTCAAAAGCTGGATTTTGTCCTGCATAGCCGGTAGTAAATTAAGAGGTTCCCTTAAGAGATCAAATCTACTCAATACTGCCGCAATCATATTGGCCTGAGACGGTTTCGAGTTAGTTACTGATTTTAATTTAGTTTTACCAGTGTGAGGGGTGATCGTGGTACCACTCGCTGAAATTGACAGCAGGCGCTTGCTGTTATACGCACTACTATCTATGCGGTTAGAAATAAAACTACAGCTATTATTTTCTAGCGAGAGATACGGTGTATCCAATTTTAACGGTGTAGATGAAGGCGCCATATTATCCTTATTTGATAGTATGTCATTATGTAAACCATTTAAACCATTAATTTTCTTATTATTAGTTTTACTTTAACTGAGGCTAGTCGTAGTACATAATTCACAATAATAATGCTTGATAATATTTTTGTTAGCGGCTCTGGTCGTTGTAGCCTCAGCCTCTGTCCACTTATGGTAATCGGTATTATATAATTTATTGCAATTTTTGCATTTAATCAACATATATTTTTTTTATTTGTTTTCTACATTTTAAACAAGAAGTTCTCTCAGCCATCTTTGTTGTGAATTTAAGTTTAAATTTATCTTCAAGTAAATTTTTTTTTTTAAATAATAATAATAGCACTAACAATAATAATAACAATAATAATACGAACAATGGCAAAATAATACTGTTTGGTTAAAGACAAGTGCTAGATGGCTCATACGTAATCTGACGTATTTGTATAGCAGCCTGTATAGCGCTCTCTTACAGCCTAAGCAATCTCAATGAGCCGATTGAATAATCCGGGCTACGATCAAAAAGCTGCGCGCACACAGCGAGAAGCTCTCGCGGTATCGGATAGCGTGCTGCCGTTCCACAGGCTACCGTCACTCGGGCCTAAGCAAGTTCATTTTGACTAGACTCACTTGACATTCGCTCGCCTTATTCCGCTTGTAAATTCGAGTGGGTGAAACGCATGATCTTATTTGCAAAGCGAGTGAGATGCAGTGGGCTGGTATGTGATGGAATATCCCTTGTGAAGGCGAGAAATGCGTCGGAAAGTGCGGCAAAAGTGCAGGTGCCTGTGAATCTCCGTATCTCTCTCTTTTTCTCTCTCTCTCCCGTCTGCTTACATATACCGAATGGTCGTTGACAGCAAAAGGTATCAGCAGTTAATACGGCAGACAGATATCGGTCGCCCTGGCTCAGTTTTATCGAGCCCAGCTGTGATGCTCGAGGATGCGAAAGCCAGCAGGAGGCCGAACTGTCTGTAGAAACTTTTACTCGCAATGGAGTAAGGAAAACGCGTTAAAAGGTAAGTTTTGTTAGAGCGCGATAATTTTTTTCTGGGTTTGTGCTATGCTTTTACTCAATAAGCATGAAAGTTACGAATGCTCTATCATTTTTTTTTCTATCCGATAATATATCTTGATGAATTATATTAACAACATCATGCATAGTTAATCGTATTCCATTATATAAAAGTGGAGTACGTGAATATTAATTTAATACTCACATTGTCGATGATCTTTCTTAACATACCATTCCATTGTCCCGTTTCTTGATTTAGTGATCCATAAACATTATCAGTTTGCACTGAGAATGTATAATTAAATCCCAACATTTTACTGATTTCGTGAATTATATCTATTGCAAACCCTTCATACTGTTCATTACCTGACATCTTGAAGACAGTTTCTTTTAACATTCCATAAGGCTCAGTCTAAGAAAGTAAAATAAGTGTTTATGAGTAAATTAATAATCAATAACTAGTTTATTAAAAGTATTAACAGTAATAGTAATAGTAATAATGATATTGATGACATACGGGGCTCTGCGGGGGTGAACCCTCATTTCCCTAACTAATGGTGGGAACAAAATGGCGAAATTAGAATTAAAAAACTTAGCAGATAAGGTGTGTACTTCACAAGTGCCTAGGATAGGTGGAACAGGGACACGCCTACGTTCAGAACTGCTAGTAAGTGTAACTCAAGATATAGACATGTGCAACGAAGGTTGGGCGAAAATTGTGGAAGTTCATTTGAAACAGGCGGAAATGTTCCCACAAATTATGCAGGAGATTGTAAAACGTATCCATGTCCACAAAGGAAGGCCTAAAGAATGTGAAAAAGTGATTCGAAGCTTCGTACACAGGTTTTACGAACAGCACGGCCTTTACGAGTGGCGTATAATATATACCGAAGATGCCAGGCAAGAAATACAGAAGATCCAAAGACGCATGCAAGATCAACTCTTACATGCTGCCATAACAGCTGGCCTTAAGCAGAAGAGAGCAAGGAGTCCAGGTAGTAGCCATACGAAGAGAGTCGAAGTAATAAATTCGTAGAAAATCGCGAAAAGAAGAGGCAAAAGAAAGACGGAGAGAGAAAAGCGGTCCCGCTGTGGTGGCGGAGACCCACCCAAAGCTTTCTCAACCATGTGAAAACAGAAGGAGAGCAATAGTCAAACCAGCGACGATGTTAGTAAATGTAGCACAAAGGCAGGCTTATGCTGATGTCCTAGATAAGATGCGCAAGACGGTCAATCCGAACTGCGCATGGCAGACAGATAAAGGAGACTCCAACCGCGAAGCCTTTCCGACCGACATTTCTGCAATGGTCAAGTGATGCTAGCGCGATCCTACGTTACAGAATTTTTACAGACGGTGGATTTTTATTCTGCCCCTTGGCGTGCTAATGTCCAAGGGTAGTACCGATTATATGGTAACCCTATTTTATACCATGACCGGGAACTGAGTCGAGCTGAGTGATAGGCTCCTCCTGCGACTCGAGCTGAGAAGAAGGGCAGAATCTGTCACATCGGCTAAACATCGGCTGATCGTCGTTAAAAATATTCCGCAATTTTTACCCACCACAAAAACATGTTGAGTTAGTTGCTGAGCTGTCTCTTTGCGTGGATAACAATCGCAAAGGGAAAATGCTGGTTCCCAGTTTCCACGATGCTCCTATTGAAAAATTCTCTCGTTGCATCAATATCTTCAGTGGCTTTTCATTTCAGTCCCTGAGGAGGAGCCGGAGCGGGATCGAAACGTACGGCGTTTGGGTGATGGGGGGCGATCAGATTGTCCTTTACTAATATATGTTTTTTCAGGGTTTAATATAAGTTTATTTCAGATTCTGCGGGGGTGATTATAAACAAGGGTAATTTGATTGCCCATTAATATTGATTAGACTGTAAGACCAATAGAAAAATCTTTGTCAGTTTATAGTAGAGTACAGTCGACATAAGTAATATTTCTTAATGATTATAATTAAAATTATAATTGTAATATTATAATTATCATTCTAATTAATTTGGTTCATCCCCACCATTAAAGTGATAGTGTACTCATGGTTAAAATTATTTGATTATAAAATTAATAATTGTTTAACAAGCCAGCAAAAGGTTCAATTTCGTTAAGAATAATACATTTTTATACAGAACATTGTAAATGTAGCAGAATAAATTAATTGGAATATTAAACAATTTTTTATTTGTATAATTAATGTTAATAAGTTTTTTTTAACATAAACAATTAATTTAATGTACTCGTAATATGTATAAAAATTTTAGATGACCATAAAATTAAGTGAAATAATAGTTATAATGTAAGGGAAAAAAATGACATGGTCAAGATTCGAACTAGGGGCCTGCAAAAAATTAACATTAATAACGTAACGCTTTAGCCCAGACGACCAACCAATAATGATATTGATTCTAATAAAAGTATGTTCTAATAACAGTTACGGTTGAAGAATTAATAAATAAAATAAAATATTTCTTGTGTAACGGGGAATTTATCTCCGCACATAATGAGTTTTATCGAACCTCATTTATGCATAGTAATATGCGGTCAATCGCCTGTGCTTCAGCTAATCTGCGGGCTAAGCACAGCGAGGCTAGCATGAGATTATGGTTGATGTCGGGACCGAGTGTTGGTCCGAAACACTCGCCCGTCGGCCGCTCTGCCTCTCGCCGATTTCCTGGAAATCGCGAACACGACACACGAACAGATACGAGTGGAAAATAAGCAACACAACGGAACTAACATAAAATATGTATATTCTAAAGTACTTATTTTACAGTAGACTTCGCTCCTGCGAAGTCGCATTCGGTGCTCGCGGAGAGAGAAAAGGGCGCAGGATTGAGAGAGAGAGAGAGAGAGATGTCAAGATCTAGCACTTACATTGCGTTGCTCAGCCATGGTTGAAAGCGCGGGAACGGCGCCTCGTGTGCCCTGTCGTGGACGGTCGTTCTCTCGCTGCTAAAATGCACCCCGTGCAGGTCGCTCGAATGGTGCTGGGCGCAGTCTGCACCAACACGCACACACACTAACTC